>OX155955.1:9357750-9459739 GCA_944548615.1 Micropterix aruncella
GTTCTTAGCTCGCTTTAGTTTGAGAAAAAATAGGATTTTTTAAAATTTTAAGGTGAGGGTGGGAGGGGGGGGGGGGGTTATAAACCTTGTTCACTACCCCTGGCTACGACCCTGAATAAAAGGATAAAACCTATGTAGGGAAATTACGAAAACCATCTATTTTTTGAACATCCTAGGTTGCAGGTTGTAGGCCTTGTAGGTCAAGAAAGTGATAATTATGGTCATAGTCGCCTACTTCTATCTGATTTGTGCCCATATTCTCTCTGTGGATCACAGTGATTCACAGGAAAAAATACTGTATTATCACTAGATAAACTGATATATCTAATTTTAAAATAATAATATGATTCATGATCGTTTATTGAACAATGACGCACTGTTTTGCATGATTGCATTCCAAGTAATTCCAACGGAAGACCACGTTGTGCCTTGTGATAAAAACAACTTATCGATACTTGCTATCATTTGGCCGGCTGATAAAGGTTCCACTACTGTCATACTTAACAAAACTGACTATGTTACTGAAGGCTTGAGGCAACTTAGAGATGAAACTTTCTATAAAAACTATCCAGAGATCCTAACAAAAAATTTGCAGTGAAAATAAAAAAATATATTGAACAAAATAAATCAAATGAAAAATTATCAGACGAAGATGTTAAAACTTTAATTCCTGATCCTATCCGAACTCCAAATTTCTACCTATTACCAAAAATTCACAAGCCTAATAATCTTGGACGACCGATAGTTGCAAGCTTTAACTCTCCGACAGAAAGAATTTCGGCTTTTGTAGATTATTTTTTACAACCTTTTGTGAAAAATCTAAATTCTCATATCAAAGACAGCTATCATTTTATTGAAAATTTAAAGAATACTGTAATTCCAAAGTCCGACGACCTATTATTTGTTACTATTGACGCCATATCCCTGTATACCAATATTCCTCATAATTTAGGATTGGAAGCCATTTCTTATTTTCTCGATGAGAGACCTCATGCTCAAATACCTTCTACAGATTTTCTTTGCAAATTAGCCGAGTTTGTCTTAACGTGTAATGCTTTTTCCTTTGAAGATGAATTTTATCTTCAAATTAAAGGGACTGCTATGGGCACTCGAATGGCACCTTCGTATGCCAACCTTTTCATGGGATTATTCGAGCAAAATTTTCTTCTTCTAAAAAACCCATATTATGGTATAGATTTATTGACGACATAATAATGATTTGGCCACACGGACAAACTACTCTAATAACCTTTCTTGACGACCTAAACAATTTTGGTCCTTTGAATTTCACTCATACCATTTCTAAATCACAAATTACTTTCTTAGATGTTGATTTAACAATTTCCGAAGGTAACATTAAAACCGCGATTCATATAAAACCTACAAATAAAGAACAGTATTTACACTTTGATAGCTGTCATCCATTTCACACCAAGAGATCCATTCCCTATTCAATGTCCATTCGCGGACACCGTTTAGTTAACAACAAAGAAAATTTAGATAAATATCTCAATAATCTAAAGCAATCTCTTCTTGAAAGAAAATACCCTGCTCCCCTATTAGATAAACATATTCTAAACTCTGAAGTAAAATATATACCAAAACCTAAAATTTCTTCAAATAAAAATAATAATAAAATCTTTCTTAGCACCACTTATTTTCCTGGTGCTGAGAAACTGCGAGATATATTATCTGATTTATTCCCCATCATTTCTAATGATGCATCCACTAAGGATCTCTTAGATTCACCGCCAATTTTATCTTTCCGCAGACCACCTAATATTAGATCAATATTAAACAAAACAAAAAATAATCAAAATTTCTTTATTGGTAATAATAATTTTGGCCTTCAACCTTGTGGTCGTCCACGTTGTAAAACTTGTCCTCTGTTAGATCTAAGTCCTTTTTTTACCTGTCCAAATACCACTAATAGTTACAGGGTTCCCTTTCATTGCAGTTGTATTTCAAAAAATATAGTATTTCAACTTCTGTGCAGGACTTGTGATGCCTTTTATATCGGTGAAACAACAACACCACTTAATATTAGACTAAATAATCATAGGGCTAGTGTAGGAAATGAAAGCCAACTCCCAATATCTTTGCATGCCAGGGCGCATAATTTATCTTTTGATCAATGTTTTAAAGTTAAAATAATAAAATGCCTTGGTGATAATGCAAAAGAAAGGGACGTCAAATCTTGGGAATTGGCTTATATTTATATTTTAGGCGCTTGCAAAGGTTCCGGTCTCAATAGGCAAAATTAATAAGGTTTATCATATTATCATAATCATCAAATGCTTTTTATTTTAATTTATAATCATTCATTTTAAAATAACGTTTTGTACGGTTGGTTATGGTACCTTAACTAAATCGTGTAAAATATTATTAATCCATTTCTTTTTGTTCGATTCCTTGAATTTAAATTTTCAACGAATTGTTCGATTTCAGAAATGTCACATATCTTGACGACGGCTGAGCCGAAATATTGATAAACATTTTTAATTATCATTAGTTTTTAAGATACACTAATCGCCATTATTTTTCAGCATTGATTCTCATCTTTCGAATTGTTGTGTTACCGCTGTAGGAGAAAATAGGAAGCCGGTTTGGTCATTTTCCAATACCACAGCAGGAAACAGCAAACACTGAAAGAGGAGAAGAAAAACGGCGTGGAGTCGCTCCTGGTCGCCACAGACCAGATAAGTGCCCTTTCATTTATTTTATAATTTCAATTTGAATATATATATATATATATATATATATATATATATATATATATATATATATATATATATATATATATATATATATATATATATATATATATATATATATATA
Source organism: Micropterix aruncella (assembly GCA_944548615.1). Classification (NCBI taxonomy): domain Eukaryota; kingdom Metazoa; phylum Arthropoda; class Insecta; order Lepidoptera; family Micropterigidae; genus Micropterix; species Micropterix aruncella. The sequence continues at coordinate 9,360,589 of OX155955.1, forward strand.
TATATATATATATATATATATATATATATATATATATATATATATATATATATATATATATATATATATATATATATATATATATATATATATATATATATATATATATATATATATATATATATATATATATATATATATATATATATATATATATATATATATATATATATATAAAAATACCATAAACAGAAATAAGCGTCAAGTTCCGATTAAAAAGTTTGAATCTTTTAGTATGGTTATATACTTATGAGTATGCATTTACACAGAATTTAACAAAAATAGAATCGCCAGTAAAATAATTTTGAAACCTAACCTGCCAATTAAATTTAAATTTTTATCATTTTCTGAATCTAAAAAGATGAAGAAATATTCACGACAGATGAACAGAGATGGTGTCAGATGGAATAGTTAAGCTTCTCATACATTGGAACTCAGTCATTGAGAAGCTAAGAGACTAAATTGTAAAAATATAAAGAGAAACTGTAAAAATATAAACAATTAGGCAAAAATAGAAATATGTGCATTATTTAAGAAATGGCCCCAGTATTTTCAGCGTATGAATTACTCTTTTTTGATTAATGTTTTGGCATGTTTTAGTTACCTTTATGCTTTACGATATCGATACATTTCTGCAATGCCGCTCTCAAATATTATTTCATGCAGTCTGCTCGATATGCTTACTCGAGTATGTGATGTTGTAGCGCGAAATGCAGCGGCTGTTGATCGCTTAGCAGTTAGGTGCTGATATGAAATATGTGGGTCAGGCTTGAATAGCTGCAGGACATGATTAATGAATAACGCGACACGCTCTGTCGACGTTCTGCTGCAACGACTTTCGCGTCAACAGTGTCAAAAGCTAAATATGACTTATTAGCCTGGAAGTCTGTCTACCTAGCGTTTGTTAACAGAGCTGTAGCATAACATCATTATTACCTAGATTAAAGGCATTCTATGTAGAGTACCATATAGCAACAGTTACAGAAGGGTGAAGGGCGCGTAGCTCCTTCGAGGACAGTGATGTGCGGTAACTTAATTACATCATATGCTAAGTAAAATATCAGCATCCCTAGATACGGGCGTTTTTGCTCAGTTAGGTATGCGATGAGCCAACGGCTATAGGTTCATGTTGTAAATCATGTTGTTTAAAATAAATAAATAAATAAATAAAATAAATTTAGGAAATTTTAACTGTAGAATCAAGCCATTGCAATTTTTTGACATCTCGCTTTAAGATGTCCTTTCGGTCTTCTAAAAAAAAGTAATAGAGTTTGCATCTGATAGTTGTCCTCTTTCATGTATGCTAAAAGTTAAGTACTTTGTTTTTTGAATATTAAGTTTGAGTAGGGAGTCATCTAGCCATTCTTATGTCCATTTCCTTAATAGCCTTTTTGAAAACATGTTGCAAATTATAACCGTATCATCTGCAAAAGATTTCCAGAAGCTGATGGAGCAGATATTCTACAAGCCTATTTTAACAACTTTCTCAATAATTTTAGGTGCAGTCCTCAAAGAGATCTAATTTATTGCCGCTTTTGAAAACAGGCACGATTTTTGCGCATTTCAGCCGTTTTGGAATTATTCCTAGTTTCTAGAACATATTTAGATTTATTATACAGGATATTGGCGAACTTAAATAATCCCAATTTTATAGACATATTAGACCATCCATACCTGAGGAATAAGACTGCTTTAATGAGTTAGTGCTTTTACTAACCTCAATTGGCGGTGTTGAGATTAAGGAATACACAGAAGTAGAACTCTTCCGTAGAGGTCATATCTTCCCGGGTGTGCATATCTTCCCCTAATATGCAAAGTGCATATTAAATGCATTAACTATTTCTTTCAGATTCTATGTGGCAGTGACTACTTGATTTTCAATAATTAACATATCGATGGTGTGCATGTTATTGGAAATATTAGCTGCTTTATTATTGTTTTCAGTAATATTATTTTTATAAAGTGTTTCGAAATAATAGATATATAAACTTCTATAAATACTAATAATGATAATGGTGTTGTTATGGTATTCTCTTTAACCAGTTGGCCCTTTCTAGTTTCACTTCCGATACGGTAACATTAGGAATAGTATGATTAACATAAGCAATAACTGCATCTTTTTGTGTATATTTATTTTTGGTGTATAATGTTGAATAACCTTGATCTTCTCTACAAAGGAGTTTCCCATACACGCATCTGTTAGAATAATAATATAGTAGTCAAGGATCATAAGAATGAAATTATCACAGTTACATGGTTTATATATTATTCTAGGCGACATTTCTAAAACATTATGGATCTACACGTATTTCGCAATTACAGTGATATAGTTAAGTTCTAGAAACTAATAATATCCATGCGCGCCCGTGATAGATGTGCCTAAATAGTGCATATAGTACAGGTTTGGTGTGTTATTTTCCAATATAGGTTTTCAAACCAGGAGAATATCGAATGTAAAATATACTTACATTTTCGTTTTCAACAAAGACACTTAATCTGAATATGTTATGTAGCGCAAGCGTCCTTTAGTGACTTTTTAAACACTGCTTTGTTAACTACTGGGCCTGTAATATTTAGATAGACAATTTAAAATAATCATAAAGAAATGTTTGTAATAGAATACACTGAAAAAACAATAAAGAAAAACCTACACTATTAATTACGCTTAAAAATATCGCAACCAAGTTTTACTTTACGAATGATAACGCGTTCCACTAAGGTGTTTCACTTATTTTCTGATAGCGGAAGTCGCAATATCAAGACAAGTAAATACATATTGGGCACACGGTTTCACAAGAAATATTTGCATGCGGCCAGGGTTCGGTAACCTTAAAGGACAGAAGTGTTAAAGTTATATATAATACAACGCAAAGAGTTCCTGTTTTGAAAAGGTTTAATTTATCATGGCATTTCGTATAGTCCAAATCTATCGATTCATTTTGACGTACGAGGGACACTGAAGGTTTCCGGAAAAAAATAGACAAAATGTCTTGATAAGGCGACGTTTTTTTTCAAAATATGCGTTTTTTCTGTATAAACCAATTTTCATAACATTTATTCTACGCAGTGCCCTATGTATGTGACCTCGGAAATATATAATATACTTCGACGGCATCTTCTGGTGACAAAAATCGTTGATCGAGTAATTGGCTGTTTTTTTTTTGGGAAACAAGGTTACATTGCGTATAGTCGAGACTGTGAAGATCGCTCATGAGTTCTACGTTTTTCGCCTTCAAAAATTCCCCCGAGACATAGTTATCTCACTGCCAAATTTTTGTGTGCGATTGATTGTACCTGACTCGTGCCTATTATTAAGGATGCCCGAATCTCATGGTAGGACACAATATGATCTGTTTCAACCATACGTTGCAAATCATATTTTTTGTTGTTGTTGACAGTGGTGGTCTGGCGATCTTCACGAAATTCGTTACTGAGATTGACACGACCGCGTTTGACTTCCGCAAACTAGCTATAAATTGTTGTCTTACTTGGTGCTTCGTCTCCAAAGGCAGTTTGAAGCCGAGCGTGGCTCTCCTGAGCTGTCAAATTACACTTAAAATCGTAGATAAGCAAAAATTATAAACAAAATAAAGCAAAAATTGGCATCGTACTGCAGACACGCATTTTTTAAAATCAAGCCGCACTGAAAACAAATGACATTTCAGTAAAACAAAGATTATTGTACAACTAGAGCTGTCAACTACAACGAGCGAACCCGTCACCTCAGGAAGTTTTAAGGATATCAGATCGTTTTATCTCCCGTGAAGTGAGCGTAGAAGACTTGGGACGAAAAGTTACGCCACTCGCCCGTAAGAGACCAACGCCATACCGCGAGATAACCAAGTTAACCATCCAGCGGGCCGACACTCGCACCCTTACTTCCAGTTGCAGTCAGATTACTCCGGTCTCCCGACTGGTTACAGGTTCGAGGTCGCTTGCGCGGTCCTCTCCCTTACGTAGCGGTGATATGGTGTCTACCGAATCTATCGCGGACCACGGTATTGTTTGCACGGGTGTTCACCCGGTATCGGGTAGCCAATTGGTTGTTTCAGGAGCATTTGCCGTAAGGTTTTCAACTACCCCCGCTCTATAGGAGACAGTACTGTTTCCAGACTCCTCCGGCTGTCAGTCGGTGCACAATCGATTGGCTGACGCCGCATGGTGCGATCACTGTCCAGGAGCACCCGAAGGTTGACTCCTAGGGAAAACTGGCCCGCAAGCCAGAGTCCTACCCGGGCTCGCACTTCTTCGTGGAGGCCGCGGAATGGGTGTTGACCCTTGAGTTTGACCTAGACCCGTGAGTTTGACCGACCCTTAACGCATGGGTCTTAGTGGCCTAACTGCAACATGGCCAATTAGCTCCTGAAATTTATTCTACTTATTCTAGAGTAAATACCGAACTTATTCTAGAGTTCTTTTTCAAATTTTGTAATTATTTTTTAACTTGTTTATATGGGTGGCCAGTTCAGGAAACTTTCAGAATGACCTATGTAAACACGTCTTTAAAAAGGCTTACATACTAAGATCCTACCGGCGATAACACGCTGTATGTCCGCAAATATTTTAATATATCTCTTGCTCTTATGGTTTCGGGAAATTGGGCCTATTCAACTTATGTACTTGCGTGCACGTCAGCGAGCAAGGAGGAGTTGACAATGAGTCTCAAAATTCACTCCGCGCAACCAGTCACAACTTCGCAATGTAAAGGGTTACACACGTGATTATTGCGACGTCATATAAATCTTAAGGTATTCAAAAATGTAAGCTGAGCACAAAAAAGTTAAGTCGTTGAGTGAAAAATTGTGCTGAAAAGTTATCCACGAAAGACGTTTTCTCGAAAAAAGACGACGGTAGTGTGGGAATATTGCTCTTTATTTTTTTTTTACTACTTTATCTTAACCGATCCTTATGAAACTTCGCAAACGTAATCTGTCTCGAAGACAGGAGGGCGGTGTCGACTACAACGGGCGAACCCGTCACCCCAGGCTGGTATAACGATATAGATCGTTCTTTCAGCCGTGGGACGAGCTTATAAGTGTAAGGGACAAGACAATCTACTGTCTAGTTCACCAGCAACCCGTTAGAGACCAACGCCTTACGGCGAGGCACCGCGAAAGGTAACCAGCGGGCAGCCTCACTCCTTAACTACCAGTTTTGGCAGGATAACTCCGTCTGGAATTAACCTTCAGGATACCTCCGTCCTCCCGACTGGTTACGGGTCCGAAGGTGCTTACGCAACCTCTACCTGTTGTATGACAGCGGTCATTCAGTTTGAATTTATCGCGGACCTGGCCGTTCTTTGCCCGTAGTGCCACACGGGGTCGAGTGGCCCAAGGTCATTTCAAGAGTTTCATGACAACAGGTCAACATCCACCCCCGCTGCTTAGGAAACAGTATATTTCCATAGTCTCCAGACCCCTTCAAAAATTAGACAGGATGCACAGCCGATTGGCTTCGCCGACCGGTGCGCAAACCGTCCAGTGGCGCCGGGATGCAATCACGCCGGGAGAAACCGGTCCACCAGCTCTGAGTCCTGAAACACGGGAGTCTTATCCGGGGTAGCCTTCCACTCGAGCAGGCTTCTGAATAGGAGCTGAATCGTGAGTTGAGCCGATCCAAGAACAAAATGGATCTTGTTGCCCAAGCTGCACGAAACCGTTCACCACCAAATAAATCTCTGTCTGTATTGTCTGTATTATCTCAAAGACAATACGATACCATAATTTTAACATTTGATTCTCAAATCCTGATGCTGATGCTGATCCTCAAATCCTGGCACTGCCTGCCTAAGCCGCGAGTCTTGACGATCTGCTGGTTTTAAATCAGTATTGAGACAGAGACTTTGTCCTTATCATTCAACTCTGGGTCTCAACTCCTCAGTCCTTATGCTGATTGCAGCATCAGGACTGAGGAGGTACGGCCTGTCTACACCGTAACACCGGACATCTGCTGGTTTCAAATTGGTAAAGTAGACCACAGGAAATGACTTCAGTCCCTATGTCTGCTCCCAGTCCAATGATAGCTGCATAGTTCAATGAACTAGCACAGTGAAGTAAATAAAAAAATAAAGTAGATTTAAAAAAACATTTAAAGGTAGGATATATAACATACAGCAGTATAATATAGGTACAATATTCAAAAACGCTAAAACAACACATCGTCTAATCAGAATAAACGGTGTAATTACAAATCTTTCACTTAAATTAGTTTTCGAATAGTTAAATGGAGATCAAAGATTCATGTGATTAAAATGGTAATCATGTGATTACCATTTTATTTATTATTCTTCCATATCATATGAGAAATACGCAGAGAAACATCGAGAAGAACGAGCCTAAATTAATCTATGATTTTTAAGATACAATTTTGAAATAACATATCCGAACGTTATAGAAACGAATTTACCGCGTGAAATTTGTAGCACCCGACGTTTCGGTGACGTTGCAGCCGCCGTTGTCTAGGGTAGACTGACCCTAGACAATGTCTACCCTAAACAACGGCGGCTGCAACGTCACCGAAACGTCGGGTGCTACAAATTTCACGCGGTAAATTCGTTTTATATCCTATTTATAATGTCAAACAACCGCGATAGTCTTCGATTTAACATATCCCTGTGTCAATTTCTCATTCGGTAAGTTAACAAATCCTCAAAAAGAGTTTAAAGTCGTTAGGATTTAATTAGTTTTTCGATTAAATTCAGCATAAAATTAAAATCGGAGTCCGCCATTTGAGCATAAATTGTTTTTTTTTTATAAAACCAGTGTAATATTCAGTAAGTAATGTTTTTATAGCACAATTAAGTTATTCTATTCTATTCTATTCTAATAAATTATTAATAATATTTTTTTGGTGAATGTTATCGAAAAACTTGGTTATATTTGTTATTAATGGGTTACGTTCGACGAAAAATGTTTGAAATGGGTAAAAAAGTGATGCCAGTAAAAGCATTTTTGAAATTGTTTACTTATATTCACTAAGTAAATGACATAGGCTTTAAAAGTCTTCCGAAACGAGAAATTAATAAAAATGCACTTTATACATCTACATATGTACATACATTAAACATAAATAATTCGCTATATTGCTGCAAAATAGTGACTACGAAAAGATAGTTTACGGTTTATATCCTCTATTTAAGAACGTGGCAGAACTCGAGAGTGTGCGTTTGCAAGAGGTTCTTTCTTAGATTGTTTTGATTCACGTGCCCGTTGGCGTAGAGCAAACTCCGATGGACTTCCGGTCTGTAAGCAATTGTCATGCTGACTGCGCTCGCGCAAACCGAGCGACACGCGCTGCCCGAGGCAAGGTCATGATCAAGACCGCGGAAATATCGATTACCCACCAAAGTAAGTTTATCATCATTCGCCGGCGTTGATTTTTATGGTCATCGGACGCTGTCTTGCATTTTGATACTCATGTGAAGAAAAAAAAACGATCCTTGGAAATATTTTCGTGTGATTTATTACAAGGATAAATAGTAAATCTGATATATAACAAATACCTATTTAAGAATCGGAACGTGTGGGTCCATTGGACCTATTTAGATATTTATTTTTATTTTATTTATTTAAAGTATAGCACGAGATATACACATTACTGCAGCATATATTTTTTATTCGACCAGTAGCAAAAAAGAAACCACACTTAAGCATCTTGATCACTACGTCAGCTTAGCCTAACTACGCCTAGGCCTGTACTAAGGCAGCAGTGGTCATAGTCATAATTTATTAATTCCAAAAAGTACATACTGTGGAATACGTCATTTTAAATTTGTTAGAAGTTATTACAACTTTATTACGTGTACATATGCTTTTATTAGTTACATACAGGTCGTATGTAACTATGTAATGGAATCTAAGGTAACTAATTTAACCATCTTCCAAGGATCGTAGCGTCATGAAAACTGGCATCTGTATGTAGTTCTGATGACAATACAATAATATTGTACTGTCGAACTGATCTGATGATGGAGTCGGAAGATATGAACTGGAACTTCATGATGGAACATCGTATCATAGCTGTGTATGGACTTGTTAGAAAAGTCTTGGAATGAACTTTGGTTGGTGCGAAGTAATGGTGCGCATACGAAGTAATGTAGATGTAATGGTGAGTGGAAAGTACTACGTAATGGTGTCGTATAGTTGGCGCTTATAGTTGGCCGCGTCGTCGTATAGTTGGCCGCAAAGCGTGTTTTTAGTGTTTTTTTTATATGTAAAGGCAAGGCACCCTCGAATCAATTATAAGAATCAAATTAAACAGACTCAATTAACCAAAAAATATAAACAAAATTTTTAAATAATCTATCTATATAGGTTTTTTTAAACATAGTCAATCAAAATGCGACGTAACGATATTCACTGATCACGAAACCACTCTTCGTTATTTTACTCCATTTGTTTTCAGAATTTTAGAATGCGTATTTCAATCATTACCCCCTTGCAAGCTAGACATATTCTAGCTGGTTGCAAGGTGGTCTTAGATTTAGATGGAGGACGGTACACTTACCGCCACGACAAAGTTTTTCGCGAGATTATTAGTCCCCCAGTGACTCGTGTCAACAAAAGTCTAACAGTACCCTCCAAACCTCCAATACGGTTTGTGCGGGCTAATAGCTCTAGCTAATAGCTAATAGCTCTAAAGGCAAAAAATATTTCAATACAAAACCTTTCTCAATAATCGAGAAAGCTTCAGATTGGGTTCTGGAGGTCGATTCAGCTTCTAAGCGGTATGATTTTCCTGAAAGGGTCGGATGCATAACCCTACGTCCAGATATAACTATTTACTCCCTATCTAGGAAGAGGCCCTTATTGTAGAATTAACTGTTCCATGGTAATCAAATATCCCATAATGCTATCACCCGGAACGGCTTCATTGTTAACCTTCACGCGGTGGAAGTTGGCACTTGTGGCCTGCCAGCCAAATCTCTCTATCACCTCTTTGAAGATCTTTGTCTCTCCAGGAAAATAATTAGCTCCTAGAAAAAAATAACTACAACCGCGATTTCCGCATCTCAAAATTCTATGGTTTCGAAGGGGCAGTGAATGGGTGGTAATATGTATTTCATTTAATAGCCATTTTTTTTAATACAGCTTTGTATATAATCCAGCCAAGCCTAAGGCTTACCTGCTGGAGATTATGATAGGGTAACTTTCAGTGCGACTTTAGTGGCCATTTTGACCATATTATAATATATCTGCTGCATTATCTGCTACATTAGTAAGGATTAGTCGGCACAGAAAGCCACCCCCTTGATATTATTTACATAAAAAGATGGACGTACTTAATGCTAATAAAATAAAATATGAATCTTATTCATTATAAATAGGATAGAAAAACGAATTTACCGCGTGAAATTTGTAGGACCCGACGTTTCGGTGACGTTGCAGCCACCGTTGTCTAGGGTAGACTGGGTGACAACTAGGGTAGACAACGGTGGCTGCAACGTCACCGAAACGTCGGGTCCTACAAATTTCACGCGGTAAATTAGTTTTCTATCCTATTTATAATGTCAAACAACCGCGATAGTCTTCGATGAATCTTATTCGTATCATTTACACGTGTGTTTCACTTTCACTTATTTTAAAGCTAAGTATTTTCAATTCTTTTTTTTGTTTTTTTGTACATTTTTTAAAAGTTTTAAATTTATAGGAATTTTGTTGAATATATGTAATATATGAATGACACATATGTAAAGACAGCTGCCCTAAACCTGGCAGCTGGTCTTTCGCTTGTACCACAGCCGGTCCTTAGTCCTGAGTCCACTGATCATCCCTCAGACTTCTGGGGGATGAGCATTATACTATTTTACACTTGTAAAAATAGTATTATGATAGACCGACCCCGGTCGGTAAATTCCATGGCCGTTATGTTTGTATTTTATTTTTATTGTGTAAACGAAGTTTCGAGTAAAAATGGCAGATGCCCCATTGTGCCTCATTGGCAAAAGGCCTTTAATATTCATAATCAGACGCCTTCACGATAATTACAGTTTTTATGATCAACTTATTAAACCACCAAAAAAGATTTAAACAATTTGAAAACCCTCGTCAACACTTTTTACGAACATTTAACGTGCGTTTAGTCCGCCTTCCGCTGTCTCATTAGGCAAAGTAATCCTATTAACACATACCTTAAAGAAAACGTATAATTAAAATTTATTATAAAGTCCGTAATCAGATTACGTAATACTATCTTGGTTAATTTGCTTGTTAGGTTAGTTCTAGGTTATTTATTGGAAAATTCTGCAATCAGTAGCGTTAACGAGGGGATGGTGGGGATCAATTTAATTTGATTAGCTTATTTCTTATCTCCTATCCCTCAAACCCTAAACATCTTATCCTTCCTTTCCCTTGCCTGTATTCTTTACCTTCCTTAGATATACCGTATAATGTATGTATAATAACTACTTGTTAATATACTTGTTTATTTATTCATATACTCAAATTTTAATACATAATTTAGGTTAGGGTTAGCTGTAACATATTGTACGTAAATAAGTCCGCCTAATATGCACAATAGGCCCGATTGCGTTTCTTTGTGAACTAAAACTGAAATTAATGCGAAAGAGATAGAACAAGATAGAGGTTAGAGCTGAATATGAAACGAACGATCGTCGATAAAAACTACCTGTCGAACTTATACTCGTCCGAATAAATTTGAACATATTCCGTGCGGTGTTAGATTCAGATATTTATCTTTTGTGGGTAGTTTTAATGCGAAAAAGTGACAACCGTTCAAGGTGACAATAATAATAATGATAATATTAATAAAACTCTTTATTTGATTAACCAAAAAGACGAGCTTATTGCCTAAAAGCAATATCTTACAGCTAACCTTAACCCAATGGAACAACATTGTATGCAGTAAAAATAAGATACAACTAATAAATTAAATTTATAAAGGCAATCCAGCTAAAAAAAAACAATAAATCTATATTGACGTAGGGGACGCAAGGGGAGGAAAAATAGGGAAAAGTTGATGAGCGTGGGTTCAAGTGTTCCTTGAGCCGGCGTTTGAAGCAAAAGAAACTCGGTGCTATCCTTATACGCGCGGGTAAGGCATTCCAGAGACGGGCTCCAACCGGGCTGATCCTCAACCTTAAAATGTACCACCTGGTGTATTCGGTCTACCGTCTCACAGCCGCGGATACAGAAAAAACTCAAAGGGGGGGGGGGGGCGGTGGCGCTAAAAGACATCTTGAGCTATGGGTGTAATAACAAAATCATCAAGTCACATGCAAAGGCTAACATACTACCTATGCAAGTACAACTACTCGACTGACGAATAAATTGCGTATAGATGGATAATTAGAGGTGTCAACTACAACGGGCGAACCCGTTACCCCATGGAGTTTTAACGATATTGATCGTTCTGTCTCGCGTGAGGTGAGCGTAGAAGACTTTGGGACGAAACAGTCCACTGTTTAGTTACGCTATTCGCCCTTAAGAAGCCAACGCCTTACCGCGAGACACTGGGTTTGCACCCAGCGGGCGGTCTCGCGCCGTTACTACCAGTTTAGGCCACATTTCTTCGGCCTCCCGACTGGTTACGGGTTCGAGGTCGCTTGCACGGTCCTCTCCCTTACGTAGCGGTGATTCATTATCTATATAATCTATCGCGGACACGGCGTCTATCGCCCGCCTACCACTCGGGATAGGGTGGTCGAATTGGTCGTTTCAAAAGCAGTACAACCATCCCCGCTCTTTAGGAAACAAAGCCGTTTCCAGGCGCCCCGGTTGCGGATCAGTCGGAATGCGTATTTGATTGGCTGACGCCGCACGGTGCACAGACCGCCAAAGAGCGATTCCCAGGGGAACTCGCCCGCAGGCACAGAGTCCTACCTGGGCTCGCGCTTCTGTGTGGAGGCTGCCGGATGGGTGCTTAGCTGTGAGTCGGGCCGACCCTAACATATGGATCATAATGGCCCAACTGCCATTAACACATGGGTCATAATGACGCTTGGTCCTGGGCCGACCGCGTCAAGGGGGGGGCGCGCGCCCCCCGCGCCCCCTATATGTATCCGCCACTGCCGTCTCAGGAAAGTCCCTGGCTCATTCGTTTCGAAGGACATCTGTATCCCGACATTTCGTAAATCAATTTACCTCGTATTATACGAATTGTTTGATTACATTTATTATATGGCGCGACTGCGACGCAATAGAGAAAAAAATCGACCGTGTCTCGTTTTGCAAAACAAACGGGTGATGCGGAAGCGTGGACGCAATATAAAAAAAACGCGACTCGGCGAAGAGAGACGCAACGTGACATCGCGTGACTTTGGCCCCGCGAATCTATTGAGTTTGTAGTTTGTGTCAACGGCGTTGTAAAGCCGTGTCCGCACAATAGCGCCATACATCAACTCACTTACGACGCACGCTTGAAATTATCGTAGTATTTACAATAAAATGTGCGGGAAAAACGTCAATATTATTATTATTTTTTATTTTTAAGCTATTGCATAGCTTTTATCGCGGGCCTAGGCCAGCGCGGCGACCGAATGAAGAAATTTCTTAACGAACATTAAAATGATTTTAAACTGATAATTACGTCTAAACGAGTACTGCTTACGATTCGAAAAAAAATATATGTTAAACAAGAACATTTTCCTAATATTCTTAGCTTTGAATATTTTAGATTTTGTTTATATTACATAGTGTAATTAATTTGTGAAATTAGGTCTAACCGAACACAAAAACGACTACTACGCAAATACTATCTGGCGTATTATTATGAAACCTGCCCCATTTTAAAGATAATTAAATTATCTATCTTTTTATCTACGATTTTTTTCGAATAATCGGTTTTTTTGCTTTATCGAATAAAAAATTCGTGCGCGGCGCTCTATCGTAAGACGTTTAAATTTGCTTTCGCAGCCGCAAATGATTCTGAATAACTTCAACGTTTTCCGATAGAGCGCAGTTATCTGATATCAGAAAAAATAAAATAAATAAAATATATAAATTATTATAGTTGCATAAGTTGTGAAAAATGCTATGCAATAGCTTTACCGCGGCAGTCCCCGAGTGCCACACGTTTTTTTAATTTTATTATTGTTAAGGAAACACACATGTTACAAATACATTCGGTTCAAAAATATTAAATTTGAAAGATAATGCTAATTACATGTTTTCACTTAAACATTAATATTTTTCTGAAGATTAAACACATGTAGAGGGAGGTGGGAACTGGGAAGGGGGGAGTCATAATCAGTAAATATTTTTTTTGGAGAATACACGTTCCATAATGTAGTCATAAATATTATTTAAATATATTCTTGAATACATATTATTAATATTATATTACGGTCACATATTATTAATATTATATTATGGTCACACTCACGGGTCAACACCCACGCATGAAGTGCGATCCTGGCCAGGACTCTGGTCTTAGGGCTAGTTTCCCCTAGGAGTCAACCTTCTTTCGCTCCTGGACGGTCTGCGCACCGTGCGGCGTAAGCCAATCGATTGTGCACTCTCGATTGGTCACGGGTCTGAAGGCACTTGCGCGACCTCTACCTGCCGTATGTTCAGCGGTGATTAAATTTGAAATTATCGCGGACCAAAGTCATATTTTGCCCCGCTCTGGATTCAGGATCGGGTAGCCTATGGTCATTTCAAGAGTTATTGACGACAGGTCAACATCCACCCCCCGCTGCTTAGGAGACAGTATATTTCCATAGTCACCAGACTACTTCAGCAATTAGTTAGACGACGCACGACTGATTGGCGTCTCCGAACGGTGCGCAAACCGTCTAGTAGCACCGGAAGGCTATCCCACCAGAAAAAAACCGATCCACCAGCCGTGAGGCCTGAGACGCGAGAGTCTTACACGGGGTAGCCTTCCACACGAGGAGGCTTCCGAATAGGAGTTGAATCGTGAGTTGGGCCGATCCGAGAGAAAATGGATCTTATGGCCCAAGCTGCACGAAACCATTCGCAGCCAGTAATATAGCACAACACCGGCCGTAGCAGAGCGTTATCAATCCGCCAAATGCGCCTGTTACCGGTTATTTTAATCAAGGTTACCAGTGTAATAATGATGGCCGCGCATAAGCAATTATGTCTGAATCGCCTGCGTCGATTCTTTCCTCATTATATTAAACAATAATCCATAGCGACAAGACAATACCATTGTCACGTGTTGATACTTTATTGCGTTTCTTTGTGAACTAAAACTAAAATTAGTCCAAGTGAGCGAGACAGAGCAATACCTTAGAGCGGAATATGAAACGAACAATCGTCGATAAATACTACCTGTCGAACTTATACTCGTCCGAATAAATTCGAGCATATTTCGTGTGGTGTATGATTTGACCTTGGCGGGCAGTTTTAATGCGAAAAAGTGACAACCGGTCATCTCACATTCCGCTCTAGCGTATTGCTCTGTCTCGTTCACAAGGACTAATTTCCGATTTTAGTTCACGAAGAAACGCAATCGAGCCCATTGTCACAGCAGTGTTTCATCATTCTTCTACCCGCCAACCGAAGGCACTATACACATTTAAGGGTCACAGGGATTAATGATCAAAATCAAAATTTTGAAATTTAATAACTCTATTACCATAAAAATGACAGTTTTACAAGGTTTTAAGTAACATAAAATAATATTTTGCCTTTAAACCAAATAGATTTGAGTTGCTAAATAAAAAAACCACTTAAGTTAAAATGTACCTACCACAGAAAAAAATATTTAACTAAAATTGTACCCCAGAAAAAAATGCAAAAAATGCAATATATATATATTATAAATACTAACAATATCGTTTTTTTATGAATTCTCTCTTGTTAACTAATAATTCATCTTGTTAGTAAGGGGGCTAATTGGCCTTTGCTGAATTGGCCACCAAGACCCATTTGTTCAGGGTCGGTCACACTCACGGGTCAACACCCATTCAGCGGCCTCCACGCATGAAGCGCGAGCCCGAGTTGGAAGGACCCTGGCCTTATGGCTAGTTTCCCCTAGGAGTCAATCTCCTGGCGCTCCTGGACGGTCTGCGCACCGTGCGGTGTAAGCCAATCGATTGTGCATTCTGACTAACAGTCGGAGGAGTCTGGAAGCAAGTACTGTTTCCTATAGAGCGGGGGTGGTTGCGGACCTTACGGCGACTGCTCTTGAAACGACCATCGGCTACCCGATTCCGGGTAAACATCCGGGCAAAGGATGCCGCGGTCCGCGATAGATTCGGTTTACACCGTTTCACCGCATCGTAAGGGAGAGGACCTCGCAAGCAACCTCGAACTCGTAACTAATCGAGAGACTGGAGTAATCTGGTCGCAATTGGAAGTAAGGGCGTGGGTGTAAGCCCGCTGGGTAACACTCCTGGCCATCTCGCGGTTAAGGCGTTGGTCTCTTACGGGCATGTGTTTTTGTCCAAGTCTTCTGCGCTCACGTCACGGGGAGATAGAACGACTAATCGTTAACACTTCCTGAGGTGACGTTCGCCCGTTGTAGTTGACAACTCTAGTTGTTTCTAAATACAAAATCTGTATATCAGTTCACGCCACTTTTCGAAGCTCTTGCTTATTCTGGAGGATCTATAAATTTTACGAATAAAAAGTTAAAGAAACGCCAAAACCGTAGAACACTCATCAACTAAAAATAACCGATCCCTGCTTACCGATTGCATAAATGAAGATTATTGATTCTCAGCAAACGCCTGAAGTACCCTGAATCGCAGTGAAACATTCTCGTGACGCCATTTCAACCGGCGCGAATGAAGTACTCAGAAGTTTAATTTTAACGCTCATGAATATCGTTTCTGGGAATCCATAGACATCATATAATAAGAACGTAACTAAGCTGTGACGTCTGTACATAGAAATACATAGAAACATCATGTTTTGAGAAGCATAGAAGCCATTTTGTTGTCTGGCTGCTTGTTCCTGCGCAAAAATTACAACGAAGAACTGATTTACATTTACATTTTCGTCGTGTCCAATTGACGTGTCAAAATATTTGGGTTAGGTAGTAAGTCTCGTTACTACTCTTTACTGAACATACAGGTAGTCAAGAATTAACTACTAGATTGTCAAACTATACATATAAATAATCAAAATAGAAGCCCAATATTTGAAATAGTTAGTAATTCGGAAAGATTCGTAGTAAAATTATTCATCGTAATTTTCAAATTGTCAGTAAGATGTTAAATAATCAAATTAAGTCTACGTTATGCATTTTAAACTAAAAGTACAGGTATAAGACCATATAAAATAATCAGACAATCAGGCTCTACTTTTTTAGTAATTTAAATGGGCACAATATTTAAAAACTCATGGCCATCAATTTCGGCCAGATTATAGAAAGGGTGGCCTATCAGCATTTCCTTGATGTTTTTTTTTAATTTTATGTCCTCCAGCTGTTTAAATTTTGTAGGGAGTAGATTATAGAATTTAATGCTAAGATAGAGGTAGCTTATCTGTACTTTTGCCAGTCGAATTCTGGGTACGCATAAAAGGGAGGTGATTTCATCTGAATAATAATTTTATAAATAAAATCGGTAAGCGCCCTCCCTCGACCAGGGAACGAACCCGTTTGGATTCCATTACACAACTGCCTCTAGTGGTGTGGCTCGTTTCTCGGCTAGCCTTGGGCAGGTCGGCGTTAATATTTGATTAAGATGTATGGCGGAATTTAAATGTTATTAGTGTAGCTTGTATATGACATATTGCAGTCAAAATCTGTAGTCAAAGTAGAAAGTGACATATTGCAGTCAAAGTGTAATTTTGGCCAAGCATGGCATCAGTGTACTAAATTACAAGTCTTTAAGTCCTCTATTTCGGACTTAAAGACTGGACCGATTTCAACCACTGGAGCTATAGTTGAAGAATACATACACACAGACAGATAGACACACAGACAGAATTTAAACTAAAAATGGTCCGAATCGTCTCAGGGGGGCTCAAAATGGATATTACAGCCACGCATACCTACTTTAGAAAATATAAAGCAGAAAAATAAACAACTGCAAAAAATTCGCTGTGTTTCGGTTATCACGCAGATTGCAGAGGCCTTTCGAAGCTGAAAACTTAATCTCTTACTATTGCGACAGGTCCTAATAACATGTTAAAAAAATAGAATGACAGTTTGCAAGGTCGAGGTCTTTTTCGTGTACAAATTGACTGGCCTATATGCAGTGGCGCAACTAAAAAAAATGGGCCCCGGTTCAAAATTGAACAAAAGGCCCCTTCCCCTACTTATTTACATTTATTATGACATATATATGATGTACTTACTGTATACCTAGCTACATTACAAATTTATATTGTATCTGCATTATAAATCGGCGTTTTATAAGGGGTATAACAAGTTCCCGAGAACTTCAGCGGGATTACATAAAAACAGTGTTGCGATAATCGAAAAAAAAATTACTAAAAAAAACATACATTAATACGACACTTTACTGTTAATTTATTTACTGGATTATATTTCTCAACCTTTGAATGTTAGTGAAAAAGAAAAAAAAAAATATTTTTTATAACTTTATTTTGAGTCGAACTACAAAGTACGAAAGATTAAAAACTACACACATAATATTATTACAAATTATGTAGGTACCAATTTTTCACATCTCTATACATTTCTAGAATGGTTTTCTCGCAAAATTATCTCAAAATTATCGATCACTTTTGAGACATTTTATCGGCTTCCTTAGATTCAGCAGAGTTGGGTTGAACGTCGATCGTAGACTGAAGTTCCATTTTGAGCCCCCAAACTACCGTGGGCCTCGGTGCGCCGCACCGGCTGCACCGGCTTAGTTACGCCACTGCCTATGTGGCAGATCGTGGCAGTTATCAAATATAATGGAGTGTCAGAGGGACATAATTTTACTCAAACGTTAATGACGGTTTATATAAAACCTAAGAAAAAAATGGTGATTGGAAATCAGACAAATTTTAAACGATCTCCGACTCGGCTAGTTAGCAATAAAAATGATATACATACCTACATTTCGTTAGAGACAAACAAGATAACGAAGTCTTACCAAGAAGGCAATCGGGTTCCGTTTATATGCTTTATACAGAATTCTAAAAAACAAACATACCTAAGCCTGAGTATAAACAATATAATTCGTAGGCCTACTTAATCTGTAGGTATCAACATACTATTATATAAATTGTATTCAACACGACCTGAACGTCGTTAATAGCTACGTGTTGAAAATCGTTGAAAATCACAGCGTTTCGTTTGTTATTTGCGATGATAATTATTTTTATAACAGCGAACTGGCGACGCCGCGCTGCCGCTATAACCGCTCAGCGGTTCGTTGCCGGCTATCTTCCCCCGTCCTTCTCGCGCGCACCGCGCAAGAGCGAGACATCAGAATAGCTGTCGACTCTTAAATGGCAGCGGCAATTTTGCGTCAAAACACAGTAAGTGCTTTTGGTGTCAGTTTGCAGGAAGGAGAAAAATGTGTTATTTCGTATCCGTTTATGATTGTTTACGCGGTAATTACGATTAAATAATCTGCTATTATTTCACACCTACCTAATTACCATTTTAAAGAATTACCATTTTAAGATATTTTTATTTTATTTATAGAAAATCGCATTTTTTAAACTGCAGTAGGTACATTATTACATTATCGCTAGAGGCTCCGTTGTAAATAGTATAAAAAAAGAGAGTGCCGCAGCCCTGTATTTCTTCAGATTAACGCCGCCTAACTAGGCCTAGGCCCGTACTAAGGCAAGCGTACCAAGTTAACAAAGGCTTGTACATACTCCAAACTTCGTAATTTAAAAAATAAAATCCAGTATCTAATAATATTTAACAAATACTTATTTTAATAATCAAAGTAGGTACAAATTAATCATTAATCTAAAAACTAGGTCATTAATATGTCAATGCGTCTGTCAATCTAAGTCAGTCTGCAAATAATATTTTCAAAATACCCACCATAAAAGAATTAGTAAAGGAATTTCAATAATATGTGAAAAAGATAAATAATATTAGGGATAGGAATATAACAATGCAATAAATAATCAAATTGATATAATTAAGGATGAAAAAATAGCATTGCAATAAACAGTAAAAAAATCAAATTGAAATAGTCAGTTACAAATATACATAAAATGTGCGTGATACTAAATATAAGCTCTTTAACGCATATATAGGCGATATTGGTACGTGTTTCCACTTGTCCGAGTACATTCTCTACGCAGATGACATGAAAGTATACTCATCCATTAGAAGTACTGAAAACTGCGTCAACATGCAGTCGGATTTAAATCGACTCTCGGCTTATTGCATTACTAATGGCATTGATATAAATGCCTCAAAGTGTCACAAAATCACATTCACGAGGAATATAAAGAAAATCAGTTGGGATTATTATATCAATGCCGATGGTGATACCATACCAGAAAGCACTTGCGTTTGCGACCTTGGTGTATACCTTGACAGCAAACTTCTAGGCGATAGTGACTGTCGGCAGTGACTGTCGACAAGCAGCAGAGAGGGCGTGCAGAATGCTAGGGTTTGTGTTAAGGATGACTAAGCCCTTCTCGGGCACCAAAGCCGCTCTGACACTATACAATATCTATGTCCGCAGCATTCTTGAATTCGCGTCTCCCATTTGGTCTCCGCAATACAGCGGGCACAAAGCCCAACTGGAGCGGATACAAAGACGTTTCGTCCGGTGCATAGCCCGACGCGAACATCTCGCTTTTGACTGTTACCGTGATAGGCTACAGCATTTAAATATGCTGTCGCTTGAGGATCGGCGAACTGCTGCGGATATGACTGCGCTACATGACATCGTCAATGGGACGCTGGATAGCCCATACATAGTTTCGAGCATTGCTCTGAAGGTGCCGCAACGTAAAACCCGATCTACACAGTTATTCGAGCCCCAGAGACGACATTCTAACTACACGCGCAATTCAATTCTTAACAGATTGCCACGTACGTATAACGATAAATTCACAGAGCTTGATATTTACAGTAGAAACAAAATTAGCTTCAAATCGGCAGTACGAACCGCCCTTGAAGCTGCAGCGACAACTGCCAGTAATTATTGATTTATATAAGTATGTATAAATATAATATAACTTATATATGTATTCCCATTAACTTATTTTGAATTTATTTTGTATAAGTATGATTTATTTATATGTTTGTGGTTAACTATACAACTATTGCGGTCATTTGACATTTTTTGGTTGGTGGGGATGAGTCCTTGCCGCGTGGACTTGGACGATGAGTTCTCCCGGCAAAGTTAAATTTTCGGCAAAGCTACACTGGCCATCTACAAATGCATCGGGAGGACTGTCGTTTATTTCCGCGCGGTATAGATCCGTTTCCTCTCAACCAATAAATATTTACGGATGCATTGTATTTTTTGTTTCATAATTTAGTTTGTAAAATATTTTTCAAATAATTTCGAACGGCGTAAGCAATAATCGGCATAAGAACATGTTTTTTATAAGAATTATGTACCTAACTATAAGTTCATGCTGTTACTTACCTAAATAAATAAAATAAAATAAAAAAATAAAATAATATAATTTTAAATGTAATCGAAATAAAAAAGAATAAAAACACAGGAAAAGCGATACTAACAAAAAAAATAGAAAATATCTATGTACCTACAAATTAATATTACTTATATGGATATTTTGAAATGAAACGTCTGAATACTTATTATTTCCATGACCTATACAATATACAAATCAATAAACGTCTTTTTTCCAAATCTATTAATGATAATAAGCTTAACAACAAGAACAGTACACTCGCGTAAATATTGAAGATGATCTATTCGTTCTTCTAGCGATTGTGATGCTCTTGCTTGAGACTCATATCATTTCAAAGCTTCTATCCGTTTTGTCTGCTGCTTTGGTATCTTTCTGAATATATATTGCCTCATGTTGTACATCTCTAATTCTTTATTTTATTTTTATTTTCACGAGGTTTGCGAATATATGTTCGCGAATATATATTTTGTTTAATTTTGGTTTTTTTTGTGTTTTGTTTTTATTTTTATTATTCTCCTATTTTGTACCCACTAGTAGCGGACAATTAAATGCCGACCTCCCCCCCCCCCCCCCCCGCCCTAGTGGTCCGTGTGGGGGGCAAGACTACTTATAACAGGGTTGCGCCGAAGTGGTGCTTGCGACATGATATTTTTAACCACCCCTATACCATTCAGCACGATTCTCACCTTGGCTATGGTGGGACTTATATATTATGTATACACCCTTAATATACAAGTTATACAACTATATTTGCAAAGCAGCTCTCCAGTAAACATATATCCTCAATATACAAGCTACATGGCTAGAATACGTTGTTCCGTTATAGAGTTTTAGCGAAAACCATGCTGCTTAATTTTAACGCCTTAGAAACCACACATAACCAGAGTACACCTTAGATGATTCCAACAATCCCAAACACTACTAAGATACGTTGTTCCTCTATAGAGTTCCAGTTCCTTTCTTTTGATTCCATCATAAGACCCTGAAAACCATTCATGACCAGAGTACATCTTCAGACGATTCCAATATGCCCAACAAGGCTAAGATACGAATGTCAGTGTCAACCTACCACCTCCATCGTCAGACCCTGGAAACCATTCGTGCCCATAGTACATCTTAAGAAGATTCCAGCAAACTCAAACACTTCAGGCACTCATTGTTCGATTATTGAGCTCCAGTGCGTACATTCCAGATCCATCATCAGACCCTGGAAACCATTCATGATCAGAGTATATCTCAAGACGATTCCAAAATCCTCAAACACGGCTAAGATACGTTGTTCCATTATAGAGCTCCAGTCAGTGGCGTAAATACAAAAATGGGCTTCGGTGCAAAATTGACCAAAAGGCACCTCCTCCTACTTACTTATATAATGGCATATAGGAAGTAATTGCTGTATACCTACCTTCATTACTTATTTATATTGCAGCTACATTATATATCGGTGTATTCATTTGAGGGCATTGCCTCGAACATGTTGCGGAATCGAAAACGAATGCCCAGCTGTTGACACGTGAAAGGAATAGTTAGAAATAATATTAGTAACAATTTAACTTCAGCAAAACTGGCTCTCATAGCATTGTCCTTTAATAATGACTAATTCAGCAATCTCAAAAATATTGTTTTAATATACATAATAATATATAATATTTTACTTGTCAAGGATGTAACACAAAGTATTAATTGTAATGCGTGTGATTGCGAAAGGTCGCTTCAAAATTGTTTTTGTACTTTGTTGCATGTCTACTACCATAGACCCCGGTGCGCCGGCTTAGTTACGCCACTGACTCCAGTGCCAACCAGCGCCTCCAGGTGTAGTGTCATATGGGTATTGTAATAATGTAAAATGTAAAATAATGTTATATGAATATTTCCTACCTAAGCTGCTTTACCATATTTGTTCCATACCTACCTGGTATGGTATTTTTCTGGAGTATCGCTTAAGCACCAGAACCGGTATAAGTCAAAGTCAACAAAAATGAGAAAATTAAAAAAAAATATCGCTCACTTTGTATTGGCGTAGTAGCGCCCGGTAGCGGCGTTGCCGCATCACAGCTATCGAGCGTCTCGCAGCTTGTAGCAGTTCCGAAGCGGGCGCTTGACAGTTCGCTTCATATATCGCGTTCACTGCGATATTAGCTGTGTTCTGCGATTTTCGCTGTTTAGACTCGAAAATGGGACCGTTTCACCCCGGGAAAACGACAAGCGAGATCTGGAAATTCTTCTCAAAGGTAATTATTATGAGAATTGTGAAAGACGGCGATTCTCCGTCGCTTCGGAGAGTTAAATCTGCATTAATTTTACTTTGATTGTACAGATTATAAGGATTAATAATAACTATTAATGTATACAGTGGTTTAACTAAGCCGGTGCAGCCGGTGCAGCGCACCAGGGCCCACGGTAGTTGGGGGGCCCAAAAAGGACGCAACCACAGTTGTGACACATGGAATAAAGTACCTACAAATACAATTTTGAAGCGACCTTTCGGAGTCACGCGCATTACAATTATTACTTTATGTTAAATCTCTAACTAGTGAAATTGCAAAACTTGCAACTATTTTTGAGATTGCCGAATCAGTTATTATAAAAGAGAATGTTATGAGAGTTAGTTTTGCTGAAGTTTATTTGTTACTAATATTATTTCTAGCTATTCCTGTCACGTGTCCACAGCTGAATGTTCGTTTTCGATTCCGCAACATGTTCGAGGCAATGCCCTCAAAGAAACACGCCGATTTATAATGTAGCTGCAATATAAATATGTAATGTAGCTAGGTATACAGAAACTACTGCATATATGCCATAATGAAGGTAGGTAGGGGGAGGGGCCTTTTGTTAAATTTTGCACCGGGGCCAATTTTTTGTAGTTACGCCACTGAATGTATACATTCTTTCAATGTTATTATCTTCTTTTTTTGACTAAGTTATTATTTAAGTACATACATATATTTACAACAATTTAAATGTGCGCTATAGCCTAGTTAGGTGACATTAAATCTGGCAACAGTATTTAGCATATCATGTTATCAGTTTTTTGCTACTTGATTTTTGTCTATGTCATTTTAATTGTACATGTAGTCTATTTTACTGAAGGTTATTGTCAATTACACATGAATTAAAATAAATTCATGATAATGCGGATGATGTTACGAGTACCTACTTATCTTAGATGATGCGGATGATGTTACGAGTACCTACCAGTGTTGTTGCTGATGCAGGTTTTTTAAATATCAGCGGATGCTGATGCTGATGCTGATTATTTGAGATCAATATCAGCTGATGCTGATGCTGATGCTGATTTTAATTAATTAGGTAAATAAAATATATCCAAATATCAAATTGTAAGTAAAAGTGATCATTTTATTAGATATTTGAAATAAAAGGCAAATTATAATAATTATGTGACTTTTAATTATCGAAAACATCTTGAATACGTAAAGTGATATTACCTGACATACCTATATAAATAAAATATAATTGCCTGTACACCACTCAACTTACATCTGTTTTTAATTAATTAATACTGAAATTGTATTAACGGTAAATTATATTTCAAAAACAATAGCTGAGCTGCCTTTTCAGCTTGCAGTCGATTACGGGAAGGTTTATAAATAACTCCGGCACTGCTGAACAATTGTTCGCTAGGAACACTTGCCGGCGGAGATGACAGAAATCTCCGAGCCAGTGCAGAAAATTCTTTATATGTATTTGTTCCATGCGTTCTCCACCAGTCAAGTGGGTTTTGTGACACAATAATCTTTTTTTCTTTGTAATATTGTCTTAGCAGATTTTTAAGTTTCAAATTCGCATCCGCAATTGAGTTATTGATGTCACTCTCACTACTTTCTTCGTCACTTGAATCTAGCAAAACTGCAAGTTCACTTTGCAGGGTTAGTCTACTAGCTCTGCTAGTTGAGGGCTGTTCTATGTCTCCTGCTTTCATCAAAGGAGCAGTTCTTCTTGACCTCTTAGGTGATGATGGACCAATTTCGTCTCTATTTATATTGGCTAGTTTTAGAATTTCAGTCTCAACTCTTTCCATTGAAATTTCACTGAAGAATTTGGTTTTATATCGCGGATCCAAAAGGGTGGATATTGCGAATAAGAAATTATTTTTTATATCATCAAATTTATCGGAAATATTTGTTTTTAAGGTAGTAATAAGATGTTTTATCGCGTCTGAGTTATCTGTTTTAGCTAATTGGTCGTCAAGTTTCTTCGTAAGTACATGAATAAGCGGAATAACGGATGAAATCAAAGCATTTGAATTGCTTAGTTCCCGTGTACTTTCTTCAAAAGGTCGCAACAACTCCACACAGTCTTCCATAAGTTTCCACTCTTCGGGTAAAATAGCTTGTATGTTGTGGTTATTATTACGGTAAATGCTCAATGAATCTTTGATTTTCAAGTATCTTTCCATCATATAAAAGGAACTGTTCCATCTCGTGACGCAGTCTTGAAAAACTGTTAATTTTGGTTGATTGAGGCGTTCTTGAATAGCATTCAATTCTTTCTGTGCTATTGTCGAGTGATTGAAATGGTTCGCAATTTTTTTAATTTTTTGTAAGATGTCTATTATGCTTTGATGGGACTTTAACCCATTTTTCACACATAATTGAAGTTTATGCGCTGTGCAATCTATATCGCTGAACTCTGATATTGCCATGGCCCTTTTCATATTTGACCCTTCGTCTCTAATAATGCAGTGTACTTGATTTTTGGATATACCCCATTCAGTTAACATAGATTCATATTTTTCGGCAATAATATCTCCTGTATGGCGATTATCGAAAGTTTCGCATTTTAGTATTACCGATTTGCGATCAAAATTTTCGGTAATTCCATGACAAGTTAAACTTAACAAAGAAACATTGGCACTTGGATCCGTCCAAATGTCTGATGTAAATGTCATGTATTTAAATTCCTTTATAACTTTTTTCACCTCTGCAGCAACTTTTTCGTATAAATCTTTACAGACATAGTTAGTGAAAAAATTGCGGCCTTTTAAATTATATTTTGGCATAACCGCTAGCATGAGTCTTCGGAAACCAATACCTTCCACAAAATGAAATGGCAAGTCCTGAACAGCAATCATCTCGCCGATTAATTTGTCAATAATTAAACTCTTTGGGTTATCTTTGTCATACTGTTTATCCTTTCGAAATGCTTCCTCTAGTGATTGTTGCTTTTTTGCTCGCTGAATTGGTGTTAGTATTTTACCTAAAACAAATAAACTAATTTTACTCTCTAAAATTTAGACATGGAGGTTGGGTTCTAGGTTAGGTTGTATGTTAGGTATTAAATTATCGCATTTATAATAATAGTAGGAAGGAAGTAAGATACATAACATTTATTAGACAGTTATATTACCTACTAAATAAAGAGGTGTACAAAATCGCAACGCGCTTCTTTGCCTCCCCCACAAGGTCACACAAGTCACAACCCCGCAAAGAATACAGCGTATACATGTTTTTTTTTAGAAAAAAGTCAAAAATAATAAAATAACGATTTTCCTGGTTAGTTCGACGATGTACTGAATCACCCACTTCAATGATATCACTAACTAAAAACTCACCCGTATGTTTAACTAAATAAGAAAATTACCCTACCTTCTTCAGCAGTTCCGGCGGCTTCCAGGTTTTCGATCTCACAGCTTAAAAAACGGGTATGCTCTTCTGGATGTTTAAACTTCAAGTGATTTTTTAACGAGGTATTAGTACGTCCTTTGCGAGAATAATCCATTTTACAGATATTACACTTTGCGGTATCTTTATTTACTAATGTAAAATACTTCCATACTTCACTTTTCAATGGCGGAGGCATTATAAAACTTGTGGTTTACTTACACCGACAATGTCTGCTGCGGTAATGAGTCAGTCAATCTTGCATTCGTTTATTGTCGCGGCTAGCCGCGCAGGTGCATGTAACACCTGCGCGGCTAGAGTCCCCCGGGATCCCCCGAATCAAGAATCCCCCGGGATTTACAAGTCGTACGAGTGACACGAGATGATACGACCTTGAATATCAGCAATAAAAATCAGCATCGATTATTGCGGATGCTGATGCGGATGCTGATATTGAAAATAATGCGAATAATCCGCTGATGCTGATGCTGATGCTGATATTCGCAACAACCCTGGTACCTACTACTTCGATATCACATTTTATTTTGACTACCTGACTCCTTTCTTATTTCATTGAATTTTATGTATCATCATAATATCTTCAACAGTTGGTGTCTAATGTTCACAAACTGATACTAATATTTTCGCGATTCCCTTCTGTTTTTAAATGCGATAATGTGGTCGCTAAACGACATTTGCCTAAAATGTAACTTTTTAGAACGGTGGCTTCATCGATATATAAGGGCCTTATATATCGATGGTGCCTTACTGATTATTTGATTATGATTATTTTATAACTGTGATTGTGATTATTGTAAGTGCTATTTATTATCTTTATAGTTGATTAAACTTTTTTTTGTCATTTTGAATTATTTTATAACTGATTATTTGATTATGATTATGTATTTCATCACTATGACGATTATGATTATTTAAACTGCTTTTATGTTTTACAAGTGAACACATTTATTTAATATATAATTTATGTATTATTATGTATTAAAAATACCTATCACTTTTTTATTATTTTACTTATTCTTATTTTTTTCAATTTAAATTATTTCTTTGGTTTTTTTTTTTACAAATCTTATATAATATCAATTAATGTAACTATGTTTACAGAATGTCCGCCCAAGCACAAGCTTTGACTAGTTGGGCGACATCAAACATTAAACATCATTTAATAATTGAGTTTAAATTATTCTTGCGGATTAAGTAATTTATTATGATATTTTAATTTTAATATATGACGTTTTAATTGTAATATTTAAATAAATAAAATAAATAAATCTAGCATAATAGATAAAGTACATATAATAAACAAACAAATAAATAAAACCTGAAATATTTCAAACTGTTTTAGAAGGTTCATCAACAACATACTGACTTATATAAATTGACAGAGGGATATAGTATTTTAAAAGTCGTAGTCTAAAAATCAAATTTAATAATCGTAAAGAAGGAAGAGCAATAAATAATAAAATTATAACCTGGAATTATTGTTGAAATATTTTCAATTCTCCTAATATTTTACCTAATAAAATACTCTAAAAATCTTCAAAATGTCGCCAGTGGGTAAAATTGGGAATGCGAAAAGCTTAATTTTCGTAGATTTAAAAAATAATTATCGAATATTTATACCATGAATATACTCAAAACGTACGGCAGCAGTCTTATTACTTTGGTGGTTTTTTGGAAAATTTTAACATGCAGGATTTGTCTATGGTCGTTTGGAGTTGTATCTAAATTTCTATCTAAATTTTCAAGAGCCAAGGCCAGCTAAAACTGCCATAAAATGTATCTACAATTTCGGTTTGATCGCGGTTTTTAGCGCGGTTTTTGAATATGGAGCATCACTTTTGTGTAGGCTTCGAGGCTACAGCCACTTTAAAACTCTCAGCGGAAAACCGTTGAGAATATCCACGTCATGTATATACTCGAACATTTGATTTTTGTCGTTTGTCGTGTAATGGGCCTCGGGTTGTATGGGATTATGATTAACCAATTTGTTGCCTTATTTTATTTTAAAAGTTTTTCCCAGTAAAAAACCCTTTTTAAAATTATTTGTCATGATTTTGAAGATTCCAGATAAGCACGGCTTGGCGGTTTGCGACTCTTGTCATAAGAAGCTGTCATATAAAACGACTATCACCAATCTTAGAAAACATATGGAAGTCAAACATCCAGACATGGGCGCCAACCCCAGTAAGTCACACACCTCGCAGCCAGAGAAACCGGTAAAACCGCCGATCGAACTAGTGGAACTCCCGGAGACGCTGAGTACAAAGTTAGAAATAGAAAATGATGAAATGGAGGAGATGAAACCCAGTGAATTCGTGGACCTCAATCCAAAACCTGGTCGAGTAAGTTATAGTTTTCGATGTTTATAAATGAGGACCGTTTTCTCAAAACGATACATCAGGTTTATTTTCAAACATGAGTTTCTAATGGTTTCATGTACTTCTCTCGGACCCAGAGAAATCAGCGGACAGACATTTTTAGAAAACGATACAAAAACCTATTTTTATCGAGCCCAAAATGTGAGTTTTTTTAAAGTGATAAACTTCCGATAGGTAATTCTGTTTCTTGTGAGATTTGTTTCATGACATTAGCGAAGATGTTAATACACAGACAAACAAGGAGATAATAAAAAGAGACCCTACCAAGATACTGAAGGCATTTGTATAATAGCCTTGGTATAATAGTCGAGGAATCAATTATTATAAAATTGTCAATGTTGAATTTAACATCGAATATGTAATTGTAAAAGCGATGTATCTACTGCAAAGTATCGTTTTGATAAAATATCGCACTCTTATAACTAAGATGTTAAAGATTAGTATTTACAATTATCAGTATGCGTTTAGATTTATTGATATCCGACAATTACTTATTTTTTTTTTTTAATTTAAATATAATTCCTAGGAAAGGTTTTGTGAATAAAAATGTTCATCCTGTAAAATAAAAGATTTTTGCTAATGTATCTATCATTTTGAGAATACGGTCCTAAATTGGTGATGGCGACTATATTAATTATCAGTCTATGATTACATTGGATCGTACGTACCTCTCCAGTCTGGATTACTCCAGATTCACCGTACGTAGGTATGCATATCTGCTATGAATACATTCCAAATTAGGATGAGAAGGGGTCAGCGCACATATTTAATGGATTTTCTTTTCTTTTCGCTATATTGCATAACCTGAGCGTCTTTTGGTTTACTTTTATGTTCATTGAGTAGATTTTCGTTACCATCTTGGAGATTTCCATCCGATATTTTGCCAGTTATTCAATTTCTTCTATTGTTAAGTACATAGTATATCATGTCTTGCCCCATTGCATTCTATTAGTCTACCAATATGTTTTTTAACATTTATTTTATCAACAATTCTATATACAAGGTAATTAAAAAACCTTACCCTAATACAAAACATGTTTCAATTAGTATACCTATTATAAAACTAGCTTGAAAACGAGATTTATATTTTTGATATATGATGATTTAACACCTCACTATGATTTATACTTTCTGTAAATCCTTTATGTTTTCTTATTAAATTTCGTGATCTTTTAACATTTTCTTCAGTAAGTCCTACTCGCGTTTTCATAATGTTTTCTCGTATGAACTCGTTTAGTTTGTAAAAACATAGAGGTCGTGGGTCTTTCTTAGACTGATTAGCTACATTCTACATCGTTGTTATCTTTCGACACATTTTCCCCTAATTCATATTTTCCTGTGGCCTTTAGGAAGCAGTTTTTTAAAGTTTTACTAGTTTTTCTCATTCTTTCACCGCCATGACGCAGTGTTTTTTGTCTTGCGCAAGTGAGTTGATCTTTAGATCTTTCAACCTTGCTGTTTTCTGCCGAGTCCTTTTTTTAGTCTCATTCTGTTCTGTTCTGTTCTATTTCTACAAGAAAGTCTCTAAAACTTTCTTAGTGCGCTTTGTGCACATAGGTAGAAGTCAACAGTGGATCATTTTTTTTTTAACTTGGATCGTTTTGAAAAAATAGACGACTAAACCGTCGATCACATTAAACAAAAATTAACCAGACGATGTAGAACACAATATTGGATGAGAATGTCTGATGAATTGATGATGATATTGAAGGACGCTTAAGTCTAACATTTGACGAGAAAGATAATATTTTTAAGGAGAAGTTATGTTCACACGAGAAATTTTAATAATTCCTCGCAGTCTTTCCTAGATTTATTTAAAAGCCAAGTTATAACCACTCTTCGAAACGTAGGGTTAGATAAGTCGGTCATTGTTACGTCCATTTTCAGTTTGATGAACTATCACATAGTTAACCCGCTCGCTACGTAACATCCCCTACAGGATTTAGACTATCAGTAAATCCTTTATATGATTTAGTAGACTATCGGTAAATCCTTTATGTTTTCTTATTAAATTTCGGGATATTTTAACATTTCCTTCAGTATGTCACATTGGCGTTTGCATAATGTCATCTCGTATGCTCTCGTTATAGTTTGTAAGTCCTGCCGAGTCATTTCCTTAGTCTAGAAAGCTACATGGACTGATGAGATAAGTGAAAGCTACATGGACTGGTGAGTAAAATGAAGCTTTACGGTCTGGAATTCAATATTTTTTTTAATTTCAGCTCATCCTTTCAGAGACAAGCGGAAAGATAATTTTCGATTCGGCTACCGCAAATCCGGGTACTTCTCGTGGCGGTACTTCGGAATTAGATGACTCTAACGATCTATTAGTTCCTAGGAAAAAGTTCAATGTTTCCATGCCGATGAATCGACCCGCCAAGCCTCAAAATCCAGGCCAAGAGACAGAATTTGACGTATTCGGAAGAGGCGTGGCCGCTCAGTTAAACAGTATGGACCATCGGATGGCCCTCGAACTGCAGCTGAAAGTCCAGCAGATGATAACACAGTTTCGTCTAAAATACGACAGGGAATTTGCATAAGACTTTGAATTTCGTGGTTTTCAATTAGGTTGACTTAACTCTGAGCTCAGTGTCATATTTTTATCTTTTACTTAAATACATGTAGCTGTACCTACTGATTTCGTTTTATTTGGTACATGGGATATGTATCTCTCAAACTAGTCAGTGGTCGAATCTGGTAAATATATCACTAATAGCTACCTAATTAGCAACGTTTGAATGTAAAACGAAAAATAGGTAATTAAAAAAAACAATGGCTATTTAGCATGTCATACTCTAGATACTTATATTATGCAAAAAATAGGTAAATTATAATAAATTCCATAAAAATACATTTTTTTTAAATACCGGAGTAAAAAAATTATAGTTTAAATATATTTTTTTTAATAAATCCTTTATAATAATAATTATTATTTGGGGTTTGCCTATTATATTTTATATATCATTTTTATATTTTATCTATTCATTTTATTATGATATTTTTCATTTTCCGGTATTAGGGGTTTACAGAATTACACTTCTGTTAGACCTCACAACTTTTTCTATATGTTTAGTTTACAGTCATCATTCATCGAAGTCATAAACTTGACGCCTATTTATAGACCTCTCGATTTTTCCTTGGAATCTGGTGTTGTAAAATATTCGATAGTATATCTGAATGTTAAAATAGGTAGTTGCCACAAAAATAGGCCGTGATCGACTTCACTATTCTGATTGTAAGGGATATAGAATAAAACGTCATGACATCGGTGTTTAATTTTACTTGCCGTTTAGTCAACGAATCAACGAAATCGGTCGACAGGCCATTTATAACGGCCTGTGACGTCTACTACTAGGCATTTTGCCTTTTCGTGGGGCTTCTCTTGAATCGGGCCCACTGGCCCGGCTTTCGCGAGTATGGCATCTCAGGGCTATTCACCTTGAGGCAAGTTTCAACATTTCTGCTAGTCTCGGGGCACGAGGTAGGTCCGACTGAAGGTACTTATTCAGCAGCATGGTGTTCTGCTCCTTCGTGCCAATTTGGCACGCGCGAATGAGCTCCAGCAGCTGAGTTACTTCCATCATGACCAGTTCGTCGCTCGCGAGGAATCGCATCTCGTCCAGGTATTCTGGCTCTTCTGGTTCTTCTGGCTGGGGTTGTGGGGGCGGTGTAGTCGCACTCGCTTCGTCAGTTTGCGAGCATGCGGACGCTGTGGTTGCTGTGGGCGTTTGGGAGCTGGTGGACTGGGCGGTCGCCTCGACCTCCATCCCCTCCACCTGCTGCGGATGGGGCCTTGATGGCTGCTGCTGTAATGGCTTCGATCGGCGCCGCCGGTTCGACTTCCTCTCCACCGCTGGCTGCTGTGGAGTGGCCGGCGGTGCCGGCTTTTTCCTCCACGACAAGGGCTCCGTAGGGGCGGCGGCAGGCCCGTTCTAATTTCCATCCAGGGTTTGATCAGGACAAAGCATTTTATTAAAAGCTTGATTTTAAAAATGTGTTTTTACTATTAACTTATTTAACGAATACCGTAATAATCACCACTTGCTATCACTACACTGCGCTATTGTGGTATTATCAACACGTGATAACAAATAGCTAATATTATGCGCCTTCCTGCGTCATGTGAGTCGCGAGTCGCGTCGAATCAATGGAAATTAATTTTATAGTAATCAATTGGCTTATCGTTACAGCAAGGCCGTTGCTTCACATAAATGCGAATATAGCTATGTTTTAAATTTCAGGGTTTACCTATTTATATATTTATATATGTTTGTACATAATAAACATGTGAAGACCACAGCAAAATATAAAGGTTTGTCTAAAAATCAGTTTTGAGATAATCGTATTTAAAGATTTGAAGAGTCACTTAAAATCTTTTAAAATCAGTGCCACATAGCTTTTTAACCCTTCGAGTAGCGGCATAATTTCATGGCAGACCGCGGAAATTTATTGGAATTTCTTGCAATATCGCCGCGCTCGATAAAAAGTACTATAACTATGGAACTACTACAGTAATCATAAAAAGAATTACTGTGTAATGATCGCATTGAAATTTTATATATAGAATATTGAAATGTGATTTTGTAAAACAATTAGATATTTGTGAATAAATATAAAAAGTCGAAAAAGTGAAAAAAACTCGGCGTTTCTAACTTGTACTTGTCTTACGGAAAAATACGAAACCCTATTTAGAAATTGTAAACACTATCGTGATCTTTATTAGATTCCCTATCAAAGGTGATATTTCGTTTTGCCTATTTACATACAAACATATTTAGATAAATTAAATTTAGCTCATAAAATCCAATATTTTTTTTAATGATTTCTCGAAAAAAAAATATGATGATGTTTGACAATGGAATTTCACCAGAAATATCCCCGAAATGACGAGCGAAATTATTCTAGCGGCCGTCTATGTATCTATGGTAATAATGAGATATTTGGTATGGATTTTAGGATGCGTTCGAATTAGAAAATAATATTACTGTGCGCTCCGGGAGCAATTCGCCAATATTGGTCGTTACGTAATCAACGGTGTTCTGATGTGCAACTAAATTTGGTCGTTACGTAGCCGAAGGTTAAAATCCAAGTGATGGGTAATATGTATATTAATAAGAACATAAAAATGGAAATGTGAAAAATTCGTTTAAATACAGGTAAAAAAAAATCTGACCAAAGTCATACTTCACTTGAAAAAAGGGGAGGGTCATTTCATTTTCAAACCTCTACTTTCCTTTCCTGTCCAATAGATGATTCGATAGTATACCCGTCGGGCTTTTAAGTGTTATCATTAAATCAATTCACCTAAAATATGAGAATCATCCTTTTTACACGACTTACCAATAAAAAAGGAGTGTAATGTGTTGAAGGTTCATCTATGTATGTTTTCCGTTTTTTTATTTCACCATTACTTCTAAACGCTTGAACCAATTTAGAAGTGTAGTATTGTTAGAATTTTTATATCGTCAGAGTGTCATAGGGTACATTAACTGTCCATATATCAAGTAAGTAGTTATCTGAACGTCCAAATTAACATAAATATATCGTGTTTAGCGTCAAACGAAAAGGTTGATCCGATTTATCTATATGGATAAATACAAAAACTATAAATAGTTCATATAAAAACAGTAACAAAAATTATTATAAATACAATAGTTCACTTTCTGCAACGGCAGTCGTTTTTTCCAATTCTTTTTAATATACTTACATACTAACTAAAGAAAACTACATGTTTTGCTTTTCAATATGCCATATTCACTAGCTCATCAAATCTTCAAGGAAAATATTCCTACATTATGGTATATCTTATTACATCCCCAAGACGATAATTTATTAATGAAATAATTCAGATTCAAGATGACCCATTTATGTGTGGTTACGCAAACTCATATTTCCCAAAACGGTTATTAGAACTCATTAAAGTCATTAAAACTCCGCGTGATCAAAGGCTGGCTAATTGCTTAAAAGGTCATCATTAGCGCTGATGATCTATAACTACTGCTCTCTGGCGGTTCAGTGTCAGCGATGCCAATATTTTATTTAGAGCTAGTGGCTCGTTCGCATCCGGCGCCTGTGCCATGTTAAAATCTACGTCTTGCATTCTATTTTATTTTATTTTATTTTATTTTATATTATTCTATTGTTATTATTAGTGCTCTTCAAGTATTTTTTTTATTTATTATTTGTATAGATTTCAGCTTTCATTAAGGCTCATTGACTGTCGTTTCTGAGAGTTGAAGGTCAAAAATATAGCACTTTAGAAAAACGATCATAAGAAAGAAAGTACTTGATGGATCTTGAAAACAAGAATTGTAGAATTATCGCATTGAAATTCAAAATATAAAACATTAAAACCTCATTTTGTAAAACAATTAGATAATTATGAATAATTATTAGAAAGTTGGAGAACTAAAAAAACTCACTTATTCAGCGATATCGACGTTTTATCTCAAAATACGAAACCCTATCTAGAAATTGTAAACACATTTGTGTACGTTATTACATGCTTTACCAAATCTATTCTAGATCGTTTTATTTATTTTCATACATATATCCGAAGAGAAGCTACATAATATCCGAAGAGAAGCACAGATGCGATCAATGGCCAGCACGACTAAGTGCCCCCATAATACAAACAATTATATTAGGGATTCTAGATTGCGAGAAGCAACGACTGAATAATCGTGCAGTACAAAATTTATCCGTCTTTATCACACATATCTAACAGGGGGTGGTTGCACTGTGATTTTGGTGTAAATTCATTTCTTTGAGAGCGCGGTTTGTCGCGCCGCGCTCGTACCCGTTTTGAGACGTTACTGAGCATTGACTACAATACATCGTACCCAATTCGGGACGTTACTGTCTTGAGGGGTAATAAGGTTTCAATTGATTTCAGATACTACTTGGGTGCTAAGAGCTATATACACTAATATATAGGGATGAATTTAATAAAAGTACATATTCAGTATTTTTTTGTAGTTAGTAATAATTTATCATTTTAAAACTCACTGTATTCAGACGGTATGCAACTGTTGACATGTGTTTGTGATGTTATTATTCATTCTTCGAAGTCGAAAAATTAAAATATCCACAATCAAGTTAAATTTTCGAATTTCCTATTTCGAATAAAAATTTTGGATTAATTAAAATTTCATATATCTTTGGTTTTTTCAAGAAATTAAAATTTACGTCTCCCAATTAAGCAATAAGCTATCATTAAACTGAATAGACATATGAAGGGTTACGGGAAATAACGATAAATGTATTTTTTTTGTGAAAATGGGATACTAATGCCATCTTGTGGCTTGTTCCCAAACGAATCGAGGCATGAATCGATTTTGGAAAGAAAGATCATAGTCTGCCCTTAAATGAAGGGAGAAGAAAACGTGCGACAGGAAATAACGTTCAAGGTCCACGCGGTGATCATTCTTTTTCGTCAGGACTTCAGTTTGAGTACCTCGATGACCCTCCGGTATAGTTTAGGTAAAATGTATTTTTTAGTCCCTTCGGCTACGTAACGACCAAATTTGGTTGCACATCAGAACACCGTTGACTACATAACGACCAATATTGGCGGCTTCCTCCCGGAGCGCACAGTAATAATATTTTGTTAATTCGAGCGCATCCTAAAAGCCATACCAAATATCTCATTATTACCATAGATACATAGGCGGCCGCTAGTATTATTTCGCGCGTCATTTCGCCGATATTTGTGGTAAAATTCCATTGTCAAAAATAATATTTTTTTTTTCGAGAAATCATCAAAAATTTTATTGGTATTTATGAGCTAATATCAAAATATTTTTGTAAGTAAATAAGCAAAACGAAATATTGCTTTTGATAGAGAATCTAATAAAGATCACGATAGTATTTACAATTTCTAAATAGGGTTCCGTATTTTTCCGTAAGACAAGTACAAGTTAGAAATGCCGGGTTTTTTTCACTTTTTCGAATTTCTCATATTTATTCATAATTATCTAATTTATTTACAAAATGAGATTTCAATATTCTATGTAACAAATTTCAATGCGATCATTGCACAGTTATTATTTTTATGATTACTATAGTAGTTCCATAGTTATAGTTCATTTTGTCGAGCGCGGCGACATTGCAAGAAATTCCAATAAATTGCCGCGGACTGTCATGAAAATTTGCCGCTATTCGAAGGGCCCTTCGACCTAACCAAATATTATTATTATTATATTGTTCCTATATTATAGTTTTCGCTATTGTTCTGATGTATTTTTTTAGAAACTCAAAAATATTTGGTTTACAGACAAAATAAACTTATTTCTCACTCAAACCCTTCCTAAAATGGATTTTTTTAGTTGGTTAATTTTAAAAATAGAATTTCCAAACATTTTTAAACATTACATTGTTTTAATTATTTTCCATAACTTTTTAGATGCATTTTAAATTATCCGGAGAATACTGAATAACAACATTTCAAAAAGTTTCTGCTTTGTATGACCGTGATCAGACCTTTTAACCCTTACGGACTATAAATATAGGTTTTCGTGACATCAAAATCGTTTTATAAATTTGCTAATACGAATAATTTATAAATAAATTGAGACATTAAAATCTTAACATTAGCAAAAAAATAATTATTGTTGTATTAAAGTATACCGTTTTTTTTCAATATTGCAAATGGCCAATGAACTCTGGTGGTTTTAAATAAATAAATAAAAATTTTATTGCGACTTTCTAAATTAGATTTTTTCTTTTTTTTCTTTCATTTCTTTCAGTGGGTACGTATTATTTCTGAGTATAAAATCCGATAATAAAATAATTAAACTTTGGAAAAAGTTGTAACTTTGCATCTTTATAGACCACAGGGATACTTATGTCCCATCATTTTATACAAAATCTATTGAACCAATTTTCCCAAAGTCGACTCAAATGTTATTTAAATCGCCCTTTAACATGTTTATGTATCAAAACTTCCATACTTACAAGGTTGATAGAGGTTCATATTTGCAGCAACGATATTGTTAGCATTCGAATTTGTTATTTCGGGATGAAGAGGCTCTCTAGACGATCAAGCATGCTTGTCAAGCAACGCGTCGCGGAATGGGAGGGGATCGTAAACCGCAGGAAATATGCAAATATCTTTTTAATTATTTACCAAAAATGCATATTTTTTTAGTTGTATACCAGGAAGTCACGTCATTCAGCAATCAAGTACGTCTAATTAACGCGACTCTCTAATATAAACTACAAAATAAGGCATTTTTGGTAAATATAAAAAAAAATATATATTTGAATATTTCCTGCGGTTTACGATCCCTTCCCAGCCTGCGACGCGATGCTTGACAAGCATGCTTGATCGTCTAGAGCAGGGTTTCCCAACCGTTTTTTGCATGGTGCCCCCCCGGATTATAAAACAAAATCATGCCCCCCCGGATTATAAAACAAAATCATGCCCCCCTATAGTTT
The DNA here is from genome assembly GCA_944548615.1 of Micropterix aruncella. Lineage (NCBI taxonomy): Eukaryota > Metazoa > Arthropoda > Insecta > Lepidoptera > Micropterigidae > Micropterix > Micropterix aruncella. The sequence goes on from OX155955.1 coordinate 9,398,521, forward strand.
TCTTCATTGCTTCAATAAAAAACGCAAATAATTTTTACGATATTTATTTCTCACGATTTATTATTTATTAATGGGATGTTTGTGCCTGCATTTTTTGAACCAGTTTATCAGGTTCTGTTTTTGACAGAGCTATCATCAAATCATTATCGACTGCAAGACGATTTCGCTGCTTAGTCTTAATTTGCACTACTTCATGCCCCCCTAAGATCTCTCTACGCCCCCCCCCCCCTCCCCCCCCCCCCCCGGGGGGATACGCTCCACCGGTTGGGAAGTCCTGGTCTAGAGAGCCCCTAGCAGCATCTAAATTCGCTCCAAATATATTAACAATGTATATATTATATAGTGAAATTTGTGTATTTAAAGATGTATTGTAAAAAAACGTGCTATATTTTCAATTCTAGTGATTCAACGTCGATGACAAATTTCCGCTCGCAATTAATTGAACGCGATTTGGACTAAAATCATCGCGTGATTCGCTGACAAAATTGCGTTCAAACTTTGTATACCTAACAATGATGTTTGTTTGTGTCCCCAAATGGGACAGCTTTGATAATAGCGTGCAATGCCCTTAGGCAATGTAACATAGTCATATTATTTACCTTCGACGCGTTATTGTTTCAGTCAACATGCGATATTTTGCCTCGGTCGGCTTAATAATCTAAACGACGGGCTTATTAGATCTGTGATATGCCATTTTCTGTCTACTGCTTTGTATCATTGATATTGTCAGTAGGAGTAAATTGAATAACAATCGGGAGCAATTCATCCGGGGCTCCACATAAACCTTATATCTCGGAAACTAAGAATGCTAGCTTAATCAAATTAAAAAGTGCGATTGAAGTGCGATTGTCATCTATACTAATATTATAAAGAGGTAAAGTTTGTGACGTTGTAGGAAGTAATCTCTGGATCTACTGAACCGATTTTGAAAATTCTTTTGCCAATAGAAAGCCACCTTATTTGTGAGTGTCATGGGCTATATATTAATCCGAACAATGAAAAGACTTTTTCGTGGTAGTCGGAATTGCAAAGTAAGTCGGAGAATAAGCGGTCGAACGAGAACGTTTCTAACTAACGCAGCCTTAATGATGAGAGATATATGAGTATGTAGAGCTTGATAATGCCTACAAAAAAGTCTGCGACAGCATATGTCTAACTTTTATATTTAAGTCACAAAAAGTAGTATTTCATATTAAAAAAATAATTTAAATCGTTAGGTCATGTTTATTAGTCATATTATCAACAATTATGAATTCTTATCAAAATAAGTAAATTTATCGTCTAAACTCTTAAGTGTTAAAACAAAAGACTTTTCCTTTTTACTGCATATAATTTCCCATTTACTGCATAAATAGTTAAAGAGATTAATACGCTCACAAATAAGACACTCACAAGAAGACACTAACAAATAACGGTATTATAGCAAATTGGCATGCAATTATATACATACATATGCAGTAAATATATAACCCTTCTTTTGGCAGTCAGGAAATAAATCATTGCACTCAGTACTAACCGAACCACACTCATAATTTCATCAAAGGTAAAAAGTTTTACCGCCCAACGAAGTGGGCACGGGTCAGCTAGTTGAATATACATGTACACTTCACTGTATATAAATATAAATATCAATATGAATAGATATAAATAAAAACTCCAATAAACTCAAAAAAAAAAAAAAAAAATGTCATCTGTATATATATGGCTACAACATACCTATCATACATAACATTAAAATTTCATGCTTTATTATTCGATTCGAATCGAACATTCTGTCGCCATCTATCGAGCGGCCCTCGAAATGCGTCGGTAAAACAGCCACCTGCCCCACATCACATCTGATATTTCTATATGTACGTCATTTCTACATTCGTCGGTTTAGACTCCGGTATCAGCGGGTTAAAAAACTCAGCTCTATCTTTTACCCGCTTGCGTGCGAAAGAGACTCACACAGTTCTCGCTGCGCAATTTTTGATCCAAGAAATCGGTCAATTTTCGAACGTAACGATTTTTGTTAACGCTATATTTAAATTTCCATCAAATTGTCGTACCGAGGTCTTTACTTTAAATGAAATCGATTCTTAAGGAGTAAACTCTAATAAATTCCACTAAGTATTGTATAGACTATTTAACCCTGGAAGGCTAAGGCTAATGGGGGTACAGACGCACCCCACTCTTTTTGTTTCTCTCAGTACTTTCCGGTAGAGCGCGCTGCACCGCTGCCGCTGTGTGCCGGTTAGTGCGGCTGGTGTTTCTCGGCTAAGGGCGGGTTTGGGCCAAGAGCCAACAAATGGCGTTACTTACTATTTGGACAGTTAAGGTAACTTTGTTGCACTCGGAATGACATAACGATTCTAACAATATCACACACTTCTAAATCAGTTAAAGAGTTTAGAAGTTATGATGGAATAAAGAAACGGAAAACTTTATGAACCCTAAACACATTACACTCCTTTTTTGTTGGCAGACGTGTAAAAACTAGTAAATTACATAATAGATTCAATTACATTAAGCAGCTGCTATGACATTAAAATCGATATGATAGGAAATTTTAAAGACCCACCCCAGTTGGTCTTTCATAAAAGGGGTCACAAGCAGAGGTCACAAGTGAAAAAATATGTATTTAATTTTTGTGGGCATACAGTGGGTAATTTCGGTACTAATTTGCACATTTCAAAAACCTTAATATTCTAAACAATGATTATTTTTAAGTGTTAAAAAGTTATTTAATCGTGATATTTGGTAATTACATTTCATCACAAAATATTTTACCTATCATAATCATGAGAAATGGAACTTACCGCGTAAAATAGTGAAATTCTAAAATTTTCGTCGAAACTACACTAGAATAAAGAAGAGGGGGTGGGAATGTAAAGGGAATTTATGTGGAAGATATCAAATGTTCTTTATGTTAGCATGTTATACTTACATGTTTTGGCAAAGCAGTCCAGAGACGGAGAGGAGAATTAGAAGAAGTCACTAGGTTATCTTCAAATTTCAAAATATGCACTGAATATGTGCTGACTGTGGCAGTAAATCTGTACCGGTTAGGTAGATCGGGTGTGACTCCCTCCCGATTCTGAAGAGCGGGTATAGAATTCTCATGTCTGCTTTCTCCCTTATCGTCGGCCAGTGAAGCTTCTCTCTATCAACTCGCAATGTACGTAAGGTATTAAGGTTGTTAAAAAAATATAAATTAGGTATATCTACGTTTGCAACTCTTTTGATTCTACTTTAAAAGTAGTTTCTAATTTATTGATGCTACTGGGTTATCCCCAGGTTTTTACGATTAGGTACATAACAGGCTGGATCAATCGTGTCTACCTTGTATTTTATGTATGCTACTTGCGTCATGCCTCAGAGTATTATATAATAATGTACCTATTACATATTCTTATTATTTCGGCAAATACATAAACCGATGATTACGCGAGTGAAAAACCTACCTAACAAAATTTAACGCGAGATACCTTGAAAATGTAAACAAATGACTCGAATTCGTCAGCCAAGCTCAAGGGGAGCCAGTTGCGCTCTAAAAAAATCTGACAGACGACGAGAATCAAACTGATAACCTCCAAATGTCTCGCGGAAAATAATACTATTATGCAATTCGAAACTACCTGATCAGAAGCTTGATTTTTGGATCGATACAGAAATTATAGTATACGAGATGACGTCATATCTCTCACTTCCGCATTGCACACTCGAATTTGCAAAGGAAAGCGATAGAGAATGACGTCCTTGTGGCTTGACTGATCACTCCCCGGTTTTCACAGGTTTAATCATTTTTATTTAGCGTTCAAGATGAGCGAATTCGTCATAAACCGCAGCAATAATTCTATACCTCTGGATTTAGGAGTCTATGGTCCAGCCCCATGTCATTAGGTAACAAATATTTCCCCTTGCTCTAATGTATTAAAGGGGGCGATTTCTGGAGATTTTCTGCAAGTTTTACTTAAAGCTACGTTTACATTGAAAATATGCATTCTAAATTATGACAAAAAACAAGCGAAGTTTATTTTATTTCCTACAAAAGTTCCTACACTTAGTGTAGTTAAAATAAATTGAGTCTATACATATAAGTTAGATCAGATCTCTTATTTCCTTATGTATACTATTATTACAAAAAGTAATGTTAAGTTTGTAGGTTTGTATGTAGGAGGTAATCTCCGAAACTACTAATCCGATTTCAAAAATTATTTCACCAATAAATAGCTATATTATCGGTGAGTGCAATATGCTATATTTTATTGTAATAAATATTGGTTTACAATACGAAATCACGATATTTGTAATTCATGTGAAGATAATATATGAAATAACCGTCGGCCTCAAAGTAGCTATAAAAAAGTCCGAGACATCATATATCTAATTTTTATATTTAAGCTACAATAACTACTTTTTGTGCATGGGTGAATGAAATATGGGACTCTGATCAAGAAATTAAGACCCGGATAGAAATCGCCCCTGCATCATTCAATAAAATGTCAAAAGTCTTGTGTTGCCGGAAAATCAATCTAAGACTTAGAACTCGGATCCTGCATTGCTACATCTGGCCAGTGGTTATATACAGCAGCGAAGCGTGGACCATAAAAGAAGACACCAGACGGCGGCTAGAATCGAGATGTGGTACTACGGTCGAATGCTCCGTGTAAGCTGGACCCATAAAGTTAGCAACGAAAAAGTGCTTCAGCGAGCTGGTACGACCCGAAAATTGTTGCACACCGTCAAAAAGCGCAAGATTGAATATCTGAGGCACGTGCTGCGGCATGACAGATATCAGCTGCTCCAACTGATATTGATGGGCAAATTTGAGGGTAAACGACGCCGTGGAAGGAGGAAAAGTCGTGGTTGTGCAATGTCAGAAAGTGGACCTGGATCTCCAGTACGGAACAGCTTTTCCCGATGGCGCAAGACCGACAAAAGTATTCAGAGCTAACGGCCAACTTCCAGTAATGGAGAGGCACTTCGAGAAGAAGAAGAACTACTTTTATGTCTCAAAAAAAATCGATTCGAAACATTATGCGAAGCGAAGCCGCGGGAAAAAGGTAGTTAAATACAAAATAACAGTTTAATGTATAAGTCAACTTATTATTTACCATTTTAGGTAGATGAAATTTTACAAAATAAGAATATATTGGGCCGGATTGCGTTTCTTTGTGAACTAAAACTAAAATTAGTCCAAGCGAACGAGACAGAGCAATACGTTAGAACGGAATATGAAACGAACGATCGTCGGTAAATACTACCTGTCGACCTTATACTCGTCCGATTAAATTCGAGCATATTTCGTGCGGTGTAAGATTTGACCTTGGCGGGCAGTTTTAATGCGAAAAAGTGACAACCGGTCATCTCACATTCCGCTCTAGCGTATTGCCAGTATTACCCTGTCTCGTTCATATGGACTAATTTCCGATTTTAGTTCACGAAGAAACGCAATCGAGCCCATTATGTGACAATCATAAATACAATTATCATGAATTGAATCGAAATAATACCCACTAAAAAGACAAAGTAAACTTAATTTGAGTAATAAATTACATTAAATGGTATTTAAAACTACAGTTAGCTTTATATACTCAGAAGTATAGTATCTATATAAGTAGTCATATAATTATAATAAAATTAGATATTCAAACAGATAGTCAAACAGACTATCACCAAAAGGGCCCGATATAAATTGACCCATTTAATTTAAGTAGCCGAATAGTCATTATAAATTGTCACAGAATTTAGAAAATTTTAATATGAATAACATTAATAAAAGAGAGCGGGTTCTTGGCAATTATGCCCTTAGGGCCTTATTATCAGTGAAGTCGTTATATCGACTAAACCTTGATATTCGCAGTAAAAAATGTTAAATTCACAATATGAAAGGAGAAAAAAAAAATGTTCAAACTATAATAGTTTTAGAGAAAATAATTATTTGGGGTTAAAAAATATGACACCGTTAACAGATTCACGCCTTTAATTTCTATTTTTTTTCTGTAATTCACAATGACGTATAAAACATTACAGCATTATGGTCCTCAATAGTTTAAGGCTTTCTAGCAGTTTGTAGATACAAAGTAATTAAAATGACTTTTTTTTTTTTTTTTTTTATAAATTTATTCATAGAAAAAGATACATTTTTTAAAATATTACAATCTTGCCAAACTGGTATACAGTTTGTTGGCGAGACAAACTCTTATTTTTCAAGTCTTACACTTCTAATTTTGTGATACAAAAATACATTATTAAAATATAAAAAACAATGCACAGCAGTATTACTACTGGTTTTACTACAGGCTTAAATTCGGCCAGTATTACTACAAGCTTAAATTATAGAAACGTATAACAAAATTACTTATTACCACTAATTTCACTGTAAACATCCAACAGGTAGCTTTTTAATCTCTTTTTAAACATCTGTTTGCCCACGCTTACACAGTCTTCCTCAGATACAATGGAATGAGGTACTTTAACGTCCTTTCACCATAGTAGTTGTTCGCTCTTGGTTCTTCAAATCTTTTACGGACTTTTTCTCTAACATTCCTATTGTACTGTATTGGTATTTTAAATTCTGAATTTCTAAAATGCTCCATTGCTAGTAAGAATGTAATTTTTTCATGTTTAGGTAATATATCGCATCGCTTAAACAACAAGTTATAGTTCTTTTTACATTGTGTTAACACATTTTTATTTACTAAAAGTTTTATAATTCTACGTTGCAAATTAAATATTTTATCTATATATGTGCGAAAAGTTTTACCCATTTTAGAAAACTATTACCCTCTTTAGAAATTCATATTTTTGGACCACCATTATTTATTTTACAAAACGTTTTATGGGAAACAGAACCTTCTATGGTCAATTTAATAAATTTGTCATTTTTCGTGAATATAATGTTCTTTGGTCATACTTTCTTGATTATGTAGCAATTTTTTTCTCAATTTGGTCATTGTTTAACAATTTTTTATACATCCTTGTTAGGCTGCTGAAATGAATTTTCTATGATAGTCATTGTAAATGTAAATTATAGATCTGTGTAAATTGTCATTGCCTCGCTCGCCGCGTCCGCAACCCTTAATATAATTAACGTTAATAATTCATTGCATATTGTATGGCTGATGTGAGTTTTGTAATAATGGATACGGTGCCGTATATGCATCAGCGTAATTAATCGCAACACGGAGCAATGAAAGCAAACGAAATGCTATATGCGAATTTAAATACCTATTAACTTTTAGTCGGAATTCTAGACAAGTCCTGAAAGTAGGCTTTTGTCTTTTACATCTGACAAAGGTTTTCGACACAATCGGCAGGCCATTACCGACACAACAAAAGAAAGTTTCTGTTATTTACTCGATTTTCCACTTTAAGTATTTAGTCTTTTTCATATGGTTTTGCAATTCTATTATTTCGTGCATACATGGAATATATGCCATTTTTATAAACACGGTATTGTTGCAACCACATTTAAAAATAAATGTTTACCTTAGAACAGGTAGAAGTCATTTATAAGGTGAGGTAATAAATTTGGCAATAGTTTGCTATGACCAATAAAATGATAAAATGCGGGTTACTTCGCTTTGGCGGGCGACCGTCTGTTCAGCGTTATCAATGTATGCGATTTACTCATACATACGTGCGTGGCCGCTGCCGGCAAGCGTAAATTACCTACATTTGTGTAACGGCATAGGCTCAGGACCCTCTTAATATTTGCATTACTTATATAAATAAAAAATAAATAAATAAATGTCCTATTTTCGGCTCCGGCATTAAGACCCCATTACCACATAAATGTTTTTTTAATTCTAGCAGGTAAAATATAAATACAGGGTGTGTTTTAATTAACCGGCATCATTGAAGGGGGTGAATCAGTACGAGCATATACTAAAGAGTAAGACATAAGTTTTTATAAAAAAATGTGGAAAACACAAAAAATATGAAAATTTGAAAAAATATTTTTTTTGAAAATTACTATATAAAGTCATCTAGCGGTGGGTAAAATATAGCTAATACTACTTAATCATTACCTACCGCTAGATGGAAAAAACGCCAAACAGCACAGACACGAAATTTTGTATATGCATTAAATTATGATAGCCATTTTATAAGTTTCACCATTGCTGCACTTATAAAAAAATATATGTCGGTTTGTTTTGGTTAAAATTTGTATTATCAGTGCATATTTTAATAAAAGCTTGTTTATGAAAATGCTTTTTACCATTAATCTTTCCCACTTTATCGAATGCTTTACTTACATGTTATATCTTAGTCTTTATTCTATAATATGTATTCACTCTATTGACTCCTGTTATCCAGAATCGTTTTCACATAGTTGTTCATGAGGTTGGATGACTGCAAGTGTATTATCACTCTGAGATGTCTAAAATCGTGCTGTCAAAAACGGAAATTCTTATCAATGCAATGCCATTTTAACACAACAACAACTTGCACCGCAAACAGAGTATGAAAAATTTGGTCCAAGATAGTGAAATAAATTGTCGTGTATTACGACCGCTTTCACACGGGAACGAGAACTGTGTCCATGCCACTTTTGCGGTCAGAAGCGACACGTTATAGACAATGGGTCAGTGACAATGAAATCTAACTGAATGAATACGAGTACGATGGATATACTTCGTAGTTAGTAATAATTTCTTCCCACAGTTCCGATACAGATAACCGAATACACACTTCCGATGAAGTACTTCAATGAAGATGGTATAAAGAATGGCATACAATTGTTTCCTTTATATTATTTTCCAAACGCACAACTACTGCAAGATTAGTATATTATAATGTTTAATTATGATCTCTAAGAAGCCGCAACAACATAACTCCAAACGCTATGTAGGGATAGAATTTTATTTTTCATTTTATTTATTTTATTTTATTTCTAGAAACATACAGCGCATACAATTGACATACGTGTGAATAAACAGTGTCACCTTATTGCAATGGATCAAGGGACACAGTAACTCAAGAGGAAACGATGCTGCGGATGAACTAGACCGTAAGGGCTCAGAAACACCGGCATACGGACCCGAACCTATCGTGCCCCTACCATACTCGCACATAAACAACCAACTTGACAAACACTACAAACAACTACATCAAACACACTGGAAAGAGATAGACACCTGCAGACAAACCAAAGAAATACATTTTCCGCTGCTACATTTTATCTGTCCTAATATATAGGGTAGAAGCATGGACTCTCACTCAAAATACGACGAAAAGGTTGGAGGCTTTCGAAATGTGGATATAGCAACGTATCTTCAAAATCTCATGGCGTGACAGCGTCACTAACATTGAAGTACTGAGCCGACTTAAGAAGAAGATGGAACTTCTGAACACCATCAAACATAGGAAGATGTCGTACTTCGGTCACGTCATTAGGAATGACAAATACAAATTGCTCCACCTCATTATCCAAGGCGAGATCGCTGGGAAGAGAAACGCCGGTAGGAGGCGGCATTCGTGGCTAAGGAACCTTCGCGACTGGTTTGGCTGCAGTACCACCTCGCTGTTCAGAGCAGCAGCCTCTAAAGTGAAGATAGCTATGATGTTGTCCAACCTCCGATAGGAGTGGAACTCGAAGAAGAAGAATGTTAAATTGATTTTTTTATCATCCCACTAGACATGTCTGTGGCGCGGTGGAAGGTACTTGATATTGATCTTAAATTACAAGTATAACAAAACAAAATAAATACTAATGAAATATTAAAATCAATATGTTATATAACAAAACTAATTACTAAAATATGCATGGCTTGGACATTAATATATGCATGGCTAGGACGATGCTTTCGTCCGGGTTTAACGGGTGCTTGTAGACGCCACTGATCAGGTAAACGCGCAGGCGAGGTGCGGAGTGGCCGTCTGACTCCCTGACTACCGCTGGACTGGGACAGGCAATCTCAGTCCATTCCAAGACAGAGCATCAGTATTTTTTTAAATGGTGCTGTTAAATGCTTTTTACGCTTTAATCGCTCAATTTATAATTAAAGTCGGCAACGTTAACAAAGCTTGCAACGGAATGGCGAGGCGGTATATTTTCGTATATATAGTTGTCGTTTTCATGCACCTGAATATCTCAGAAGGGTGTTCAGGCGTTAGAAAAGAAACGTGGAGGTTGTTTTCATTTTCAGAACGTTGCCAACTGTACAATTTGGGTCGGAGGAGTAAATGATTTCATACGTTTTAAACGCTGAAAATGTAAACTGACAAAATTATTAATCAGGACAAAACTTAAAAAAGCAGAATATATTTATTGCATAAGCACTCACGTACTTAGGTCAAATAGGTCATTATGGATGAACGCACAAATGAATCCTTCCCCGGTCGCATGTTGCCCCGAACATGCGACCCTACCACGTGGAAAACCAATGCTCCTGGTATACCTTTTGTCTTGATTCATTTACGTAAAAATCGAGTTTCGCTGCCGAAAGAAAGCACTCACCTTTTTACTTTCCCGGCAATAAGAAAAGTATTGTGAAAGCCGTAAAAAATCGAGATGAGAACTGAAATATCCATTTTGACACCCCCTGAGACTATTAGGTTTATTCCTCCTCGATAGAGCCTAAACGAGCCCAGATTGAGCTGAAATTTGGCATGCATGCATCATTCGGTCATGGCAAGAGTAGAAGAGTTGTAGTTGTTGTAGTTGAAATCGGTCCACCAGAGGGCGCGCTAGTTATACTTCAATCTCGAAATATTGCAGTTTCAGACTTGAAATTCAATACACAGATTGGCCTGGTTGGACCAAAATTTCGTTGCGAAATTTTGTTTCGAATATCTCGTATAAATGCGACGCATGTTTTTTTAACTACCGCCGTATTTAAGAAAATACTATATCATTTTTGTAAACATACCATGTTAATACCACGGAAATACAAAAATATGCTACTTTTGCTATGATAGTCCCTAGACAAAATAACTATCGGGTTTGCGAAGTGGTGGGAATTACGTGGGGGGGGGGGGTTGTCTGCTTGCCGGGAAATCTTGGGGTGACACAGCCGATTTTTTTTTAATATAAGAAAGGCTTAAGAGTTTTACCATAAAATAAAAGTGTTAAGTAGTAGTTGAACGGTTAGATGGGTAGTGCATCAATGACAAAAGGCTCATAAGTTGTGGACTGGCTCTTGCGAGGTTATTGTTTCGTTCAACCTCCTGGGCAGAACAGATGGCAAGTCATTATAGCTGCCTGTGAGGTGGAAAGGAGGCTATTATATCCCTTATTCCACTACTGTTGACCAATAAACAGGTCCTTCAACATCCATTTGTTATTTCAAAATTATTTTTAGGTTATTATAGGATATTAGGTTATTTATAGGAATAAGGCATATGGTATTCATGATAGACTGACCAAGCGATTTTGTAATATTCAACCTATCAGTTTAGTGTTCTCTGATAGTAATTGGCATCAAATTTAAAACTTTTATTTTTATTGCATAGTTTAATATATTTTTTAAATCTGTTTTAATTTTTTGTGTCGTTTTACATTTGGTCCAATAAATAAATGTTGTAAGGTTATTTTTCTATCCTCTGCGTTTCCGCTTTGCAATATTATTATGAAATTCCACCCTTCTCGAACATTGCTATCTGATGGTGCCTAAGACGGGACGGTGCAGACTCTGTTATCAGTAAATTCTTTTCTTATCAGCTGAAGCGGTCGGCGGCTTATCGTACAGTTTGAACCAAATGCGGTTTGTGAAGCATAGCGACTGCTTTAGAGTTAAAATTAGATTATTTTGGATCGACTTTATTAATAATAATAATGATAATAATAATAATAGTAATGTAGAAAACTGTAATATTGAGACCAGCATTGCATAATAAACAGAATTGCATAAAAATTGTATAAGAATTGCATAATAAACAGAATTGCATAAAAAATTGGGAAGGTTATTTCGCATTTGTAGCTCTTTATCACCTAGGTCTGGTTCAATAATGTACAACCTGCCTTTATGGTCTAATCTGGTCTAAATGGCCAGGTTTTTATTTCATATAAGGAAATATTAATAATTAATAACATTGCAACTAAAACAACATATAGAAACGGTTAGCCTGTTTATTTCTACGCGCAATACTCTAAATTAAATATAAGGGTGTTGATACTTAAAATAACGAGTATATAGACGAGAAATAAAACAATATATAATAGCTTATGAGCAATGGGTCCTGGCTTTGGGGAGCTAATGGGCGCTGTGCAGTGAGCTATTTCGACCCATATGTTAGGGTCGGCTTAACTCACGGGTCAGCACTCATCCGGTAGTCTCCCAGAAAAAAGAGTGAGCCGGGTACGACTAGGATCCAGATAGGTTTCCTCTGGAAATTGTACTTCGGGCGCTCCTGGACGGTTTGGGCACTGTGCGGCGTGAGCCAATCGATTGTGTATTCAAACAGATAACATATAATAAATATAATAAATAAATAAATAAATAAATAAATAAACCGGGAGAGTCTGGAAACGGCCTTGTTTCCTATAGAACGGGGGTGATTGTTAGCCTATAGACAGGAGCTCTTGAAACGACCAAACAGCTACCCGATCTCGTGTGAGAGCCGGGCAATGGACTCCGCGCCGTAGTCCGCGATAGATTCGGTTAATACCGAATGACAGCTAAAATAAGGGAGAGGACCGCTCAAGCGACCTCGAACCCGTAACCAGTCGGGAGGTCGGAGAATTTCGGCCGAAACTGGTAGTAAGAGCGCGAGGTCAGCCCGCTGGTTGCACATTCCCGGTGTCTCGCGGTAAGGCGTTGGCTTCTTCCGGGCGAGTTGGCGAAGCTAGACAGTGGACTGTTTCGTCCCAAGTCTTCTACATTCACAACGCGGAAGACAGAACGATCACTATCGTTAAAACTTTCTGGGGTGACGGGTTCGACCGTTGTAGTCGACACCTCCAAGCTTATGAGTAATCATTTTACCTGATATTACTGCCCAAAGAAAGGAGAGGAAGTTAAGAAAGGAAGTGGCATAGGAAAACGAAGAACTGGTTATGATGACTTATTGAGAAAAATTCTTGAGGATGAATCTTGAATAATGCTATCAAGGGTGAGATTTTACATTTATTAGGAGAGTAATAGAGTGGTTAAAACATCAAGGGAGTTCGTAGTCAACAAATGACCAAATGCATGCAAGATTAGCCGAGTTAAGCCTCATTTGTATATTCGCGAATAGGTATACTTTGCGAGAGTGATTTTAGTATGGGAAGAAATCGTTTTAATGTTTGGAAACCGTAAAAGCCAGCAAATAATTAGCTTCTTACCTCGATTATATATAACTGGTCATGTAAGATGACCATCGACAATTTATATGTATAAGTTTATAAGTGTATAATAAAGTATATCATAATGACTTTAAATGTATAGTATAAGGTATTATATACAAATCCAAGAATTCCGTGAATTCCTACAAAGCCCAAACGTACGAAGAAGTCAACATGACCAACTAATTTCAATTCCATCCAGGGCTCCATTTTGAATACAATTAGTATAAATTGTGCAAACACGACTGGAATACGCTTAAGGTCGGAATCGCCTTGAATTCCATATTGATTTGTACTTAAGTGCACCTTCGGTTTCTTTACTCGGAGGAATAATTAGATGCGTCATGTGTTATCGTCCGGTATGTCGTAGATTACCGTCCTTGATGTTTTTGGCACCTTTATCTCAGGTTTAGATTAATATTCTTCTATTTTTTTCTACATGGAAATGAATAATATGTCCTGAAAATGAAACGCCAGAAACTAGCAGTAAGATGAAAAGTAGAAGTACTTTTCAAAAAGCTAGCGCTGCAATTGGCTCCGGTCAGTTGTACGGTTAAAAACGGTTAAGTCGTTCATTTGTATGACGACTCCTTGGTTTATGGACTCTATATAGACCCTCTGTTACATCAAAGGGTTCACCAAAGCGTAGCCAGTTGACGAAGTCTCCTTCTTGAATGTTGGGAGCATTTAGCAATTTGTAGAACCGCCTATGGAGCTCCATGCCTTTACATTCGTCAAGATGCTGTGCTGTTTTCAACCCGTCATAGTATACCAGACGTCTGGTTTACTGTGATGCTGTGGTCCATTAGCCTACAAGGTTTAGTGGGGGTCAAATACAGTTGTCAACTACAACGGGCGAACCCGTCACCTCAGGAAGTTTTAACGATTGGTCGTTCTATCTCCCGTGAAGTGAGCGCAGAAGACTTGGACAAAACAGTCCACCGTCAAGCTCCGCACACATGCCCGTAAGAGACCAACGCCTTATCCGCGAGATAACCAGGTGTGTTACACAAACGCCCTTACTTCCAATTGCGACCAGATTACTCAGGTCTCTCGACTGGTTACGATTTCGAGGTCGCTTGCGCGGTCCTCTCCCTTACGAAGCGGTGAAACGGTGTATACCGTTTCTATCGCAGACCACGGCATCCTTTGCCTGGTTTTTCACCCAGGATCGGGTAGCCGATGGTCGTTTCAAGAGCAGTCGCCGTAAGGTCCGCGACTACCCCCGCTCTATAGGACCGCTTCGGACCCGTAACCAGTCGGGAAGACGGAGGTATCATGAAGGTTAATTCGAGATGGAGATTTCCTACTAAAACTGGTAGTTAGGGGGCGTGGCTGCCCGCTGGTTACCTTTCCTGGTGCCTCGCAGTGAGGCGTCGGTCTCTAACGGGCTGCTGGCGAACTAGACAGTAGATTTGTCTTGTCTCAAGTCTTCTACGCTCTTCCCACGGCTGTAAGAATGATTATGAATCGTTATGCCAGCCTGCGGTGACGGGTTCGCTCGTTATAGTCGAAACTGCCCTACTACTATGTCGATAGACCGAACTCTAATCACACAATGCTGGAAGTAAGGAAATAACTGTACAATCACAATGACGTTGCCCAACCAGACATTAACTAAGCCCAACGCGTCGAAATCCCAATAGTTCTGTTGTTTTCTAACAATTAGTTTATGACTTGCTTCGCACTTTTAATACACCACCGATTGTGCAGTTGTTACACAATCTTCAGTGGTCGCTGCACTTCCGGGCGCTGCTCGTCGCGTCTCGGCTGCTCCAATATTTCTGTGTCAGCCACTTTCGTTTTAACCCTTTGAATAGTGTCGTGGGTGCTCTGGGACGATGTTTTGTAAATGTTATCTTTACCAATATTTTATTTTATTTTATTTTATTTTATTTGGTACCCAAACAGAATATTGACAACACATACAGTGACATATATATACTACAGTTACATGACTACATCAATATCCTTTTTTATATAAGTACACAATTAGCACAATGCATGAACAATGGTTGAATTAAAAAAAAAATATGTATAAAAAAAGAAAAAAAAAAACAGAATTACAGTATTTTAAAGAGGGTCGCTTTGAAGGAGCATAAACTATCATGAAATATATCGATACGATTGTCAAGATGAAATTTGTTATACAGACGACATATACGTGGGATTACGTTATTAACTCCGGTATAGTTTTTTGCTAAAGGTGTTTTAAATAAGTCTGGGTATCGAAGACTTCTTTTAGTAATGTTAATTTGTATTTTTTTCTAAACAAGAGGTATCGATTTTATTATTTAAAATTTTGTACAGGAACACTAAATCTGCAACCTGCCGGCGTTTTTCTAATGTGACAAATTTAAAAGCAGTCAGTCTTTCCTCGTAGCCAGTCAGATGATTCTTAAGGCCGCATTTAAATGATAGCATTCTCAGAAATTTCCTTTGAATGGATTCGACTCTATCGGAGTACGTTTTAAAATATGGGTTCCATATCGAGGACCCAAATTCAAGATGAGAGCGCACTAGTGAGTTATAAAGCAGGATCATGCTGTTGTGATTTTTGAAATTCTTAGTGATCCGCATGATCAACCCCAGCATCCTATTTGCTTTCTCGACTATGTTCTCAATGTGTATCTTGAAATTTAGGTTTGAGTCAAATGTTATTCCTAGGTCACGGATGCTAGATACATTGCTTAGGTTGTGACCATTTATAGAATAGTCGTAATTAACGTGACCCCTGTTCCTACAAAAGGACATCGAGTGACATTTACCTATGTTGAGAGCCATTTTGTTTTCAGAACACTAAGTGAATAGCGAATCAATGTCGTTTTGTATTTTATGGCAGTCAGATATGTTCATAGTTTGATTATAAATTTTAACATCGTCCGCATACATTAAAAGAAGTTAAATTTTATTCTATTGGAAAGATCATTTATGAAAATTAAAAATAAGAGGGGTCCTAAGTTGGAACCTTGTGGGACACCCGATGTTACGTCGAATACCGAAGACTCGAATACCGAAGACTCGAATAATATATTTAATTTTTATTTTTATATAGTACTATTTTCATTTTTTTTATACATATAGCCACATTATTACCAATGTTATAAAGTAACTCGGAAAAAATTAACACGCAAATGTAGCAAATGGTCAGTGCCCACCTAACTAGGACTGCAATGTTCTGTATCTAGGCGGGTCAGAGTAAACAATTAAAATTAGCGATTTAATTTATAAAGAACTAAATTGACTAACGTTTTATTTTTAGAAATAGCAAATGTACCTATTTAAAACTTAATATATTATATAATATAATATAATAATCTGTATAAATATTACAATGTATATACCTAATCATATTTATGTAATAATATGGTAAGTACATAGATACCTAAATTCGATTATAATAAATAATAAATATATTATGGTATAAACATATTTATATTAGAATACAATTATATAAATACGATTATAAAAATATTGGGAAAAATAAGAAATACCATACGATATATTAAATACTATATGCATAATACTTTATGTATATGTATACGATATTAGCTTTAAAATCAACCATTATATAATATACGCTATACAAGACAAGTTTTCGGATTTAGACCTCCCTAATACAAATAACCATTTATTTATATTATATTTAAACTGTTGAATGTTCTTTAGGTGTTTCCATTTCTCTTCTATGTCATTATATAACCGGGGCCCAAGGAAGAAAGCTTGTCTTTGTGCAAATGTTGTTTGCACTCGAGGAATAAGGTTTTTTTTTCCGTGAACTCCTAGTATTGCAGTTTTATTGACTTTGATCACGCCTATCTTTATATTTATGAAATATATAAAGAGGAATATAAAGAAGTAATGTTTGTAAGTTTGTAAGTAAAGGGTAATCTCCGAAGCTACTCCTCCGATTTAAAAAATCTTTCACTAATGGAAATCTCCATTATCGAAGAGTGCTATAGGCTGTATTTTATTGTGATAAATTTTGGTTTTCAATATGAAATAAAAAATGAGTTGGTTAGTTGCTTTATCGGCGTGCGCTGATGAAACGGTTTGCTATATGTGAAAATAATATAAAACAAAAACATCAGCTTCAAAGAGATCTATTAAAAGTCGGTCACAGCATATATCCAACTTTTATATTTAAGCTTTAATAACTGCTATAGTAAAACTCACAAAAAATAAGAAAAATAGGTGGGCAGTGTTAGCAATAAAATAAGAATCCCTATCAAAATATACTAATCTTTAATCACAGATGTTAAATAGAGATACAATTAACTATTAACTGTAAGTTTTTAGAGATATCATGAAATTAGTAACACGTGCAAGCACCTCCAAATACCTAGCGGGCGACGGCGGCTGCTAGCCCAGCAAGGTCAGCGTTCAGTGGAAGGCTGCGAAGCGTTCAGTGGAAGCACCTTACTTAAATTAACAAATCAATTAGAAACTTTACGCAAAGCGAAGCCGCGGACAACTGCTCGTTAAATTATATTTTTATTAATGTCATTTGCATGATTCACGTTTCTTCGAATTTTAAGTTTGTTGACGCCATATTTTTCGATATGAGCAGATGCACGCGAAGTACAAATGTTTGCAAAAAGGACATCATTTCATCACACGGCCCAGCGGCATACGAAATAAGTAAAAATACATTTAATCATAGAAAATATTGTACACCTTATCGGTAAACGAATGTACACGTAATGTAGTACCCATCGGTTTTGTACGTAATATAGTACCAATCTTACTTAAAGTTATTAATAAAAATAAAAATAATAAAAATAATATTACTATTATCATTATTAATAAACAGCATAATATAGATATACCTATGGTATTATAAGTCGACTGAACCTATGAGCACTGACTTCTGGAATGATCCACGAGCTTAAGGTGGTGCAGCGTAACATGGAGCAAGTCATTCTCGGCATATCGTTGCGTGATCGACTCCGAAACGAGCTCATCAGACAGCGCACGATGGTGGTCGACGTGGGTCAAAGAGTGGCTAAGCTGAAATGGGCTTGGGCCGGCCACGTGGCCCGACGATACGACGAACGGTGGAGCAAGCGCGTTTTGGAGTGGAGACCCCGGCTAGGCAGAAGAAGTGTGGGCGGACCACCAGCCCGATGGTCCGATGACATCAAGGAGACAGCTGGACCTGTCTGGATGAGGGAAACGGACAACCGATCCGGATGGAGAGTGATTGGAGAGGCGTATGCCCAACGGTGGGCGAATGCAAGCTGATGATGATGATGAAGAAGAAGAACCTATGAGAATTTAAAAAACCTACTTTATACTTAAGTCTTTGCACGCCATGCTCAGCTCAATCTCAGAAGTACTGAGACAGTGCAAAGATTACCAGAGAGGGAATTGGGTTGATCAAACATGGGTCCCCGACACCCACTAAACTGATTAAGGGTTAAGGTTGCGTGGTTACATTTCCACTCCGAGTGCCAAGTACAATAACATCACTGGCTACGGAAACCAAAACGGAAGTATTCAAGTTTGCATCCAGTTTGGGAACAGCGAAGGTTAACCTGATATTTCCGTACGGATTTCGAATCTTAGATTGCCATAAGGCCCGTTAATTAAAATCATCTTTTTCATAAAATTACATTTAATATTGCTATCATATAAAATACGTTTATTCATTGAAACTAGGCGCTGCCTTACTAGAACTGACTCGTGTTAAAATAATTCGTATATATTTTGTTGAATAAATGAATAATAAATGAAAGTGATTTTTCCTGAATTTCGTTAAAATGTCCCATTTTTTATGCAATATGATTAATAATTTTAGAGTGAGACAATTATTATACTTGACTCAGTGACGTCAAGAGTTGTGAACAATGTGAAATCGCCACACGCGTCGCAAAAAGTCGAATCGCGACTTGAGTCGTCAGCGTCAGTGTCTAGTGATGCGATCCGCCGTTTGTTTTCTCATGACGTACATCTCATTACTTTCATCGTCGAATTAATAGGAGTCGACGCAATCTCGCCGCAATCTGCGCGGAGTCTCACTCGCCGGAGAAAGGGAGAAACCATTTAGCTAAATCAACTGCGCCGATGCGATGTTCGACGCGAGACGATTCTGAGAACCAACTGCGCGCCGACCGATCATGTGGTCCACTTAATTGGATCAGTCCATGGTACAAGTCTCACATCCCAGCTTAGTAATGTAGTATAGTCTAACGGTGCCGAGCAGCTTGGGCCCGATGACCTGTTTGTCATGTTGGGTCCTCTCAACTCAACTCAAGGTTCAACTCCCATCCGATCAATAACCGATGGGGAGGGGGTCTGTAACCGTACGTTTTCTAAGCAGCGAGGGTGGCTGTTGACCTAATGTCAGTACCTTGAAACGACCCGTTAGCCACCTGATTCCTAGTGAGCTTGACGGGCAAAGAGTGCCACGACCCGCGACAAATTCGATCTGTATACCGCTAACATCCGCTAGAGGCCGCGCAAGCGACTTAGAATCAGTTACCAGACTGGAGGATCCCTTGGAGATAAAGAATTTCTGGACGAAAGGCAGCGTCACTATCTATCAGCGTCACATCGGACCAAAGCAAGGTTTTCTAGAGAGCAAAAAACTGAAAAGCGACCACTTCCAGGGGTTTGATTAGATCCTACTATGATCTAGCGCGATCCTCTACCACATGAGGCAACAGCCAAGTCACTGCGGCCTGTTGCCTAGAGTATTTTGCTAATATAGGTTAGCCGACTGCTTGGTTTTAAAGGTGTACCATGAAGTACTATACCGAACTGCTTTGAGGACCAATATCCCTATCTAGGAGCCCGAACCCAGACCCCTGCTTAGATTAGAATAGTATGTCGTGACTCAACCTTCGAGGAGGCTTGGGGGAATCACTGCGACGTCAAGTGTCTACCTAATCTATAATATATTATTAAAAGTTAATTAGAAAATAATTATAAACGGATTTTACTACTTGAAGTTGGTGGTTCAAGACGTTTCGGCGTTGTTGCAAACACTTTTGTTCATGATGGTGATTGACATGATATCAGTCGTTGTTAGCTGTCCCTCTGCGAGTAGGCACATACTGCAGTTGTTGCCACGCATAATTTTGAAAAAATGTCGGGCTAAAGCAGGATTTTCCAAAATACTAAACCCTAAAGGGGTCGATTTGAGGGGTTGAAATTTTAGCGGTTTAAATGCTTATCTCAGCAGCGGATTAAGATAGATCCTAGAAATTCGGGTCAATTATTATAATAAATTACGTATTTGAGAATTATGCTACAATCAGAGTTTTTTATGCGATGGCAGAATGTTAAACATTTCAAAGCATAGGTATCCACAAAAAATGAGCTTTAATATAGCTTGTTTCTACTTTTGGAATTACCGATATATTTTTTTATTACAAGTGACATATTTATGTGATTGTAAATGTTTTTCAAAGATTTCCAAATGTGCCTATGCACACATTCGATAGTGATATTTAAAATCAAATTTTTACACGACTGCCCAATAAAAAGGGAGTGTAATGTGTTCAGGGTTCATCTATCTATGTTTTCCGTTTCTTTATTCTACCATAACATCTAAACGTTCGAACCGATTTAGAAGTGTATAGTATTGTTAGAAGCATTGACATCCCGAGTGTCATCATACCTTAACTGTTAACAATAAATTACCATAAATATATCTATAATGTTTAGTCTCAAATGAAATATTTTATAAAAAACCGTTTTAAAATAATTACAAATACAATAGTTCACTTTCTGTAACGGCAGTCGTGTTTTTTATTCGTTTTAATATATTTACTTTGAGAATATTTATTTTATTAACCCCCTGGCTTCATCATACTTCTACACTCTGGAGCAATGAATCCGGTCACCAACATAAACCTTAATATCTCGGATAATAAGAATGCTAGCATATTCAAATAAAAATAATTATATAGACTGTTTAATAATAATCAAATAATATTTAAAAAACTTTTTGTTTGGTGTAACTTAATGCCACCAGAAAGGCTATAAACAAAATATTTTTTTTTTTGTGTTTTCCAACTACGAATTCACTGCATTTGTTTTTGCTCTTGTTTCTGTTTAAAAAAAATATTGAATAAGATAGCATTCTTAGTTTCTAAGATATTCAGGTTTTATGTTGGTAACACGGATTCATTGCTCCAAGTCATATTCACGGTCAGATTTTACGCGCCAAAGACGCTGCGTTCGGGCGCATCGGCCGGCGCGCAGGGGTCCGCGTCGCGGTCGTTCGCTGTCAGCGAGTGATCGACGCGGGTGAACGGGACGTATGCACCGCCACGTCTCTAGCAGCAGTTTCCCTTTGACAAGTGAAAGTCATTGTTTGCGCAGACGCCGTATTAAAGATATTCATTACGTTCGCGGGTGAAACGTGCCGTGCCATTGCAGTGAAAACGGCTCGCGGCGATGCGACAGATCAATCTCAAAAGACTATTGGATAATCGCCAACACCAAACTCGGCCCCACACATACGTCGCAAGTGCTGCTCAAACGTTTGTCCAAACGTTGCAAAGTTTAACAAAGATAATGTTTGAGATGAATAAGCAGTTACCTGGTTGAACAAACCTGAATCAGTCTTCTAAGTTATTATCCCGTAGAGACGGAAATTCCCTCTGATATAATACCAAGATGCTTTCTTATAATTAATTACCAACATCAATAGTTGATTATCAATAGTCAATTGTCAATAGTCGATAGTCAATAGTCTTATAATTGATCCAAAATTGCAAATACAGTTGGATATATCATATTACCTTAAAAGTATTTTTTTAAAAGATACAAGATTTTCTTTCCATCAGGTAGTTCCAGTGGTAATCTTCCGGATCCATCTTCAGACTCTCGTCATCATGTGTAATAGAAAGTACTCAAGACAACTTTCCGCGGCTACTAACAGCCGTTGGCAGTAATTTAGTTACAATTTATCGTGGACCGTGCCGCCCTTTGTCCGTCTGTTCACACGAGATCGGGTGGCCGACGGCTCGTTTCAAGAGAAACTTACATCAGGTTTCGGCCCCCTTTCGGTTATCTGCCGGAGTTCACAGTCGATTGTCGCCCGAGGTCTTCCCCGGATTGGATTCACAGAGTCCTCTTCAGGTTCGTCCCTCTTCGAGGAGGCTACCGGATGGGAGTTGAACCGTGAGTTGAGCCGACCCAAAATGACAAACAGGTCTACCAACAGGAACCGTATACATGATAGAAGACTAACCGTGTCTGGGGAGACTGCTATAAGAAGCTAGATAAGAAAGTACTACTATTCATATGTGCTTATTCTACTGAATCTAATTTTGGCGGACTACATTCTACACCAAGTAACGGTTCAACAGCTGCATCGTTTACGAAAGTCAATAACTTACAAATTGCTCTAATCAAAAAGCGGGACAGTAGCGTAAGTAAATAAATATTTATTTAGCTTCTGATATTTTAGCACTTTTGAGTCGTGGTATGGCGTCCGTTCACGAGACTATATAATTTTCATTCAGTAAATTGTAGCCTTTGAAATTGTACGTGAAACGGTGTCACATTTGGGGCCAGATTATGTTAATGTCAGTTATTTATGTTGATTCTGGCCGATAATGGCGGCGAAAATTATATCGGTAGTAGGTATAAATGAATCGCAACTATTCGGGTTAAATTCGGCGTTTTATATACCTACACCTGGCGAAATATTAACGTGTGTACGCTGATCCTCTACCTACACCGATGATCAATCCTACCTAAAATTTAGTCACTGAATGGCTTCAGTGGGATGAGGATGGCTCCTCGACAAATTGCAGCGGTTGCAAAATATATCCATTAGATCTACAATTAATTCGAAAAAAAAATATCACATCTCTGAGTAAAGACGCATACTTCATTGACTTCGGAAACGTGAACGTAGAAACCCGCATATTATTTCCCTTCTTTATAACATCCTCATCAATCCCACCGTTCCCTCATACCTAACCGAAAAATTCACTCACCAGGAGCTATGGACTTCCACTCCGTTCCGGCCAGGATACAAACACTTGGATTTCTGCTCATAATTATTCTTTTTTGACGTGACAACGTCTTATAATTCGATGGAGCTGGCTGCACGCACGAAAAAACATGACTCATGCGGCGTTACCTCGCTCTGAGGCGTTCCATTTATTATATTTATTATTCAATATAAATGCTGCCATCTACCGGTTGCGAAAGAATTATTTACTAACCTCAGTCTAAAATAGTACGAATGAAAATCACTAGATTGATTTAAATTCTTGACATAATTTATATGTATTCTTGATATACGGAAAGTTATTACTGAACGGACAATTTTCTTGTGGGTACAACAAAGTGCAACGAAGTAAGCAACTTTTATTAAAAAAAAAAAAAAGTATGAAAAGCTATCATTACGATGCGCTATCTAGCGGTTGGTAAAATGTCGCTGATATTGTTTATTTACGACGTATTACCTACCGCTAGATGGCGCAGCGTGCTCAAACGCTTCTCAAACCGTTATTTAACAGTTTGAGATTTCAAACTTTCGAATTAAAAAAAACAATAAACTTTAAACAATAAACAATTATACAATTATACTGCTATACAATAATACATTTACATGTTGTAGTCAAATCGGTGAGTATAAAAGCATATATTTTTGGGTGTTTGTAATAAACAATATCAGAATCTTAAATGAAACTGCTTCAAATGCAACCATTCCATCAGTATTTTCTTATGACGTTGTCACGTTCAACTATCGTCAGTAAACCGACTTTACTGACAACCGATTTTTTTTAAACATATTTCCTATGAACAACTCCCATCTCCATCACCATACAAGCTCGTTGGTATCATAATATTGTATTGTCACTGTAGTTGAGGAGCCAGCGACAAAAAAGTGCAAGAGTTTTGTAAAAGCTGTTACTTTCAGATTATAGAGTATTTTGATCATAGAATGCTGGGGTAGAGTCAGCAGGCCAGACTACGGGACACCTGGAGCTGGCGTGCTAGGAAATTAAATATGTAGGTCTGTTATTATAAATGTAGTAGACCTTCACTGTAGATGCTAGTATAGGGCTGCTGAAAGCCGATAAAGTATTGCAAAACGTCTGTACAAAATTTCACCATGTCGCCGATGCTCCAAATAAAAGACAATGCAAATGCAAAGTATAACAAAACAGAAAACAAAAGCGTGGTTGAGGGTACTACAGAGTTGTAAATCTTAATGGCGTACTTAACTCTCCTCTGCTAAGATACGTGATGACTGTCCATACGCAATTAAGAGTAGCTATCGGCGCATCAGCAGCAACGCGAACGGGGTGAGGCGAAGGCAAAAGATGGAGTGAAAGAGAAGATTTATTGACGAGGAGAGACAATACATTTTAACATCCGCCCGAATGTCGCCAAGTCGTGCGTATTCGTAACACCGACGAAGTCAGGGTTATCACAAACTATACAGAATTATAATTTCATTTCGACAAACCTTTACTTTTAATAAATTTTCAGGACGCATTTCTTGATAAATTTTATCCAAAGTAGACTATAATTCAATTATTTCAAGGTTAATGGTAAACTTACATACGAAAGAAAAATATGCAAGCAATGCATATTTAAACCAACTCTTGACTTACTTGTTATAAAAATAAATAACCCCATTATTACAGCGTTTAAAGATACTATTATCTTACTATAATAACTTATATCTTAGAAAACAAACAAAATCTGCGTAATCATACATTCAAGTTGAGTAGAAGACATATCTTAAGCAATCCAAGAAAGCTCTTTCTGGTGAATAGTAGATTTCCAGAACCAGTTGTGGAAGTTTAAAATATCAAGCAATTTAAGAATCGTCTAGATATTTACTAGACAGCAGCTATCTGAAAGCCATACATATTGACAAATAAAATAAACATAACAGTATATTTTTTTGTTCTGATTTGACTTTATTCGCTGACCTTTTTGTTTTTCACTCCTAATTTTAAGTATTTAGTTATTTTTAATGTATTTTTTGCATTTTTATGATTAAATGATATGGTTGATAAATGATATAATGATAAGGTTAATTTTTCAATATAAAAATAATAAAACCATTGACATAAGTATATATGCCATTTTAATAAATAGGTACAGTATTGAACAAGCCCAAACAAAAATATATGTTTATCTTAGAAGAGGTTATTGCCACTGTTAAAAATATTATTTATTACTCACATTATTTATTTCATTAGTACAATAAATAAATTATAACGAATAAACAGAAATCCAAAAGCATTACTACATAGGAAAAATTTCGATACTTTGCTAAAGCCTGATAAAAAACAAGAAATATGAAGGAATGGAGACGTGAACACTTACTTTATTATTGATAATTTGATTCCTACAAGCCCAAAAACTGCGACATCCCAAAAAAACTACCATATCCCAAATCATCCTCAAATTTATAAAGTTTTTGACAACCCTGTCTGACACGTTCCACTAAAATGAAGGAGTTGTCATGTTCTCGCGGACAATTAGTCACGTTTTGGCATGCGACGACGTATTTTCGTTTGTTTTGAAATCGAGACAGAAATTAACCACTCTCTTGGACATCAACGGAATGGATAATTTCCGCTTAACAATATAACCATTCCGACGCCAGTCGGAGAGACGAATTATTTCCGGAAACAAGATTATAAGCAGATACTAGAGGGTTTCAACAAAACAGATGTACTCGTACATATGTAGTTTTAGAATTTTTAGTGACAATCAGTGATCAGCGAGAAGCTGTAACTTAGTGTGATGATGATGATGATGATTTCCTGCTAAATGGTTTTGGCTACAGCATCCACAGCGTTTCATGGTTCAGTTAGGGACATCTCGTTGGTCCGCCCTCCTATGCGCCTGCAAGTAACTGACGTAAACGTCAACGTAATAGTGACCAACATCACTACAGCTATCTTGCTCCAAGAATTTTATGAGTAAAAACATATTGAAAATAAGCAAAACACAGCTATATTAACGCCTTACATTATGGTTAATAAACCATGGTAGAAAAAACATTTTTACATTTTTAAAAATATTTGTTTGCTATACACATAAATATATTTATTCTATTTAAGTATTTTTTATATACGTATCATTACTATTTATAATTTATTATTACCTATTACAAAATATTAGTTAATATGACCTAGTACTAAATATTATTTATTATTACTTATTTATAGCTGTGAATTTATTGTCTAACTGAAAGTTTTATTTTTAATACAGACATTTTGTTTTAAATGATATTTATCTTTATAATATGTTTCATTGGTGTTCTCCTTAGAACAGACTCTGGCTAGTTAGGAGCGACACAGACAGTGAAAATGTTTCATTTAAATACTATCGATATACTTTTGGTGTGATCTAATCAATAAATAGGTAAAAAACCAAGCTTGATGTGAAGAATGGGAGTTCATTTGTTGAACATCAGGTCGCCGTTGCTTGCAGTTCCACTTACTGTCCTTCTACATTCGAAAGCGTCTATACTCTACCTTATGACATATATCCGTTCAGAAGGCTCGGGGTGAAGTCATTGCACATCATTAAGTCGCACGAGCCTTGCTTGCTTGAGCTGTCTCAAAGCTCCCTCAAGAAGATACGATTGATCTGGCTCAAGAAGATACGTTTCGCCACGCTCTCCTCGGACATCCGGGATAAATGTTCGCACAAGGGCAGCTCCCGCCCCGTCAGATATGCCCTTATACCATAGATTTTAGCCTGACGTAGGACTTCTGTGTTTCTTCCGGAGGCACTGCAAAAGAAATCTGTCGAGTGTTAAAATTCTTTCCTAATATGAGCACGACGTCTCTGAGGGATATAAAAGATTCGGAGTAGAATTAGTTGCCAGAATTTTTCGTCGATAACTTGATGTCATGCGAGCAAAGCGAAGCGACTACGGTAAAATGATTATTAATATACAGCTACTTTGAGCTGTACATGTATTGAATTATTTGAAATAAAGTAAAGTGTATGTTACACATACCATTGATTAAGCAACAGCATTCCCAGCTGACTAAAATGCCGTTTCCATTATGCATTATATGTCTTGCTGTAGGCTAAATTATATTAGCAATGCATTAATTCGCTTTGCAATCACCTAATAATACTGAAAACTAACCGCGGAACCTTAAAATATTACACCATTTACGAGCACAGAATGATAATAAAATTACTCTGTAGCCAACTACACACTCGGCACACCTCTAAATATCAAACAAACAAACATCGCAGGAAACAACTCTCTGGTGTGGGAAATGAACGCTAGCTACAATACTAACGAATTGAAACACATAATAGACAAAATATCAACTAAAGAAGAACCGACTTCATTTTTTTAAAAATACGTTTAGCAGCCTTATCATGGTGAAACTTAGAACGGGCTATCAAAATTGCTTGTCTGTGCTGTTGACCGTTGAGGAGTACCCTCGTTAGAAGGCAACCTTGGCTACCGCAATTCTGTCTTGTTGAAACTTAGAACGGGCTGTCGAAACTTAGAACGGGCGTAAATTAATGCTTATATTTTTCAAAAAAATCATAAAATTAAAGTTCTTCAGATATAACTAGGGTTGTCGACTACAGCGGGCGAGCCCGTCACCTCAGGAAGTTTTAACGATTATTCGTTCTATCTCCCTGGAGTGAGCGCAGAAGACTTGGACAAAACAGTCCACCGTCTAGCTCCGCCATAAACCCGTAAGAGGCCAACGCCTTAACCGCGAGATAGCCAGGAGTGTTACCCGCCGGGCCTACACTCACGCCCTTACTCCCAATTGTGACCAGATTACTCCAGTCTCTCGATTGGTTACGAGTTCGAGGTCGCTTGCGCGGTCCTCTCCCTTACGAAGCGGTGAAACGGTGTATACCGAATCTATCGCGGACCGCAGCGTCCTTTGCCCGGCTGTTCACCCAGGATCGGATAGCCGATGGTCGTTTCAAGAGCAGTCGCCGTAAGGTCCGCAGCCACTCCCGCTCTATAAGAAACAGAACTGCTTCCGGACTCCCCCGACTGTTAGTCAGAGTGCACAGTCGATTGGCTTACGCCGCACGGTGCGCAGACCGTCCAGGAGCGCCAGAAGGTTGATTCCGAGGGGAAACTAACCATAAGGCCAAAGTCCTACCCAGGCTCGCACTTCATGCGTGGAGGCCGTCGGATAGGTGTTGACCCGTGAGTGTGACCAACCCTGAACAGAATGGGTCTTCGTGGCCAACTCAGCAAGGGCCCATTAACTCCCAAAATATAGTCGGATATAGTCGTTCCCAGGTATCACGTCACCTTAAATTCCCTTTATAGAACAGCAACTTCATGGGTAAGAAAAATCTAATAAACAATCTCACGCCACGATAAACTTAATTCCTGCGCATAAACTGTTTAAATATATTTTGGTGATTTGAAATCGATAACAGACTAAGTTTACAACACGATACGAGTACTAGGCACCACAAATAGCCCGTTTACAGCTAGTAAAATTAAGTTTGATCGCACTATATCCATTATCAAGAGGGCTAAGTGGCTCACGTCGTTACAATTCCTTCCTTCAATAACGAACTCGAAATGCTTCAACCAGCATTGCTCAACTGGTGACTAGTCGAAACAACGAATTATGTATTGAGGAATGATTTATCGTTATCCATTGGATGCAACTGGGATGAGTGGTGGTTATAGCTTTTACTTTGATTTATTTATTTTGGTCCGCGATGTCGAAAATTTTTAATCAATTTTCTTCTAATCACACGTTAAAAATCACACACGCTTCGGCTACGTAACGGCCAATTTTGGTTGCACATCAGAACACCGTTGACTACGTAACGACCAATATTGGCGGCTTGCTCCCGGAGAGCACAGTAATATTATTTTCTAATTCGAACGCATCCTAAAATCCATACCAAATATCTTATTATTACCATAGATATATAGACTGCCGCTAAAATAATTTCGCGCGTCATTTCGCGGATATTTCTGGTAAAATTCAATTGTCAAACATCATAATTTTTTTTTTCGAGAAATCATAAATTTTTTTTTTGGTTTTTATGAGCTAATATCTAAATATTTTTGTATGTAAATAAGCAAAACGAAATATTACATTTGATAGAGAATCTAATAAACATCACGATAGTATTTATAATTTCTAAATAGGATTCCGTATTTTTCCGTAAGACAAGTAAAAGTTAGAAATGCCGAGTTTTTTTTCACTTTTTCGACTTTCTCATATTTATTCATAATTATCTAATTGTTTTACAAAATGAGATTTCAATATTCTATATAGGAAATTTTAATGCGATCATTGCAGTCATTTTTTTAATGATTGCTATAGTAGTTCCATAGTTATAGTACTTTTTGTCGAGAGCGGCGATAATGCAAGAAATTCCAATAAATTGCCGCGGTCTGCCATGAAATTATGCCGTTACTTAAGTTATAAAGTTTAAATATACCTTGCTGGAGTGATACCCGTAGTAAGGTAAACTTTCATGCATGGTTTTTTGTTGTTGTTGGTAAGTGCTATCAGAAGCTTATGCTTATGTCAACTACAACAGGCGAACCCATCACCTCAGGAAGTTTTAACGATATTATATCGTTTTGTCTCCCGTGAGCGTACAGAAAACTTGGGACGAAAACAATCCACCGTCTAGTTACGCCACTCGCCCGTGAGAAGCCAACGCCTTACCGCGAGATAGCCAGGTTAATCAACCAGCGGGCCGACATACACGCCCTTACCTTCAGTTGCAACCACATTACTCCGGTCTCTCGACTGGTTACAGGTTCGAGGTCGCTTGCGCGGTCCTTTCCCTTACTAAGGTAAACTTTCCTGCATTGCTATTTTTGTTTGCTAAGTATTATCAGAAGCTTTTACAATCAGAACTGGAGCTGTTAGCTACAACGGGCGAACCCGTCACTTCAGGAAGTTTTAACGATATTTGATCGTTATGTCTCCCGTGAGGTGAGCGTAGAAGACTTGGGACGAAAACAGTCTAGTGTCGAGTTACGCCACTCGCCCTTAAGAAGCCAACGAATTACCGCGAGATAACCAGGTTAATCAACCAGCGGGCCGACACTCGCGCCCTTACTTCCAGTTGTAACCACATTACTCCTGTCTCCCGACTGGTTACTGGTTCGAGGTCGCTTGCTCGGTCTTCTCCTTTTCGTAGCGGTGATACGGCGTCTACTGAATTTATCGCGGACCACGGCACCCTTTCCCTGGCTGTTCACCCGGAATCGGGTAGACGATTGGTCGTTTCAAGAGCGTTGCCGCAAGGTTAACAACTACCCCCTCTCTATACAGGAGACAGTACTGTTTCTATACTCCCCCGGTTGTCGGTCAGAATGCACAATCGATTGGCTGACGCCGCACGGTGCGCAAACCGTCCAGGAGCGGGACCGCCCGAAGGTTGACTCCTAGGGGAAACTAGCCCGTAGGCCAGAGTCCTGCCCGGGCTCGCACTTTTGCGTGGAGGCCGCCGGGTGGGTGTTGACCCGTGAGTTTGACCTTGAGGTCTTAGTGCCCACTAGCTTACTAAGTACTAACAGGGCCCACTAGCTTTCATATGCAATCAGAAGTTCAATCAGAAGGTTATTTTTAAAACTAATAGTGATTTACATTGTAAGATAAAACCATTGATTATATAGCCTATTAGATTGATCGCCGTCGTACTACAATTTAGCAACCAGGATATTCTAAGAAACGCAACTTTTAGTAGATGGCACTCGTGTTAAAAATGATTATTCTTCTATTATTATGTTCAATATGGCAACTTTCGTATTATAACAGTATAGCGGCGCATTGTAGAATAGCGGTCTAAACACGCCTATACGGTAAAAAATAATAATACAATAACAAAACGATTTTTTAAATCATAGCAGTCATTATTTTATTATTACTTACATAAATATATCAAATTCTAATTTGGTAGATAGGTTTCAATATCTAATAATTAGGCAATCGGTATTCAGTTCAGATATATTCAGTATAGACAGCGACTTAGCAAAGTGCGATACAGTTTTATACACCAAAATTTGTCCTTCTATAATAAGATTCCAGAGAAAATGAAAGCTTTGGAGAGGACCAATTTAAAAAGATAATTATAAATATTTTGTTAAGAAACCCAATTTATGGTATAAGGGAGTTTGAAAATTCCGAGTTTATTTTCCATGTTGATAATTAGCAAAAATTTGTAAAATTTTAAACATAACGGAATTATGATAACTGACATTCTAATTCTCATATAATTTAGTATACATCTATTTATGTTTAAAAAATACGAAGGCATATTGCTGGATTGACAACAAAATTATTTTACGTTGATTATTCTACATAGAATTTGCATTTCTATTTTAATATATTATTCTCTCTTACTATTTAATGACATTAGTATATTTTGATTATTTGTAAGTAGGTAATATTGAATATAATATTACAGCCATGACAACTATCGTGATAGTTATGCTATTAATAATTAAATTTTAAGCATTTAATTTTGTGACGCATCCAAGTGTAGGAATGCCTATCTACTGGAGTAGTTGATTGTATTGTATTGTATTGTATATATTCCGTATAAAGTTCAGATAAATTAATAGATGACTTTCTATCGCTCCGTATTATTCCCGTGATATAATCAGCCTACCTAAGAAATGCGATAAATAAAGCTAATAATTTAATGTCATTATTGTTATCCTTGGTTAAACACTAACTATGGTTACAATTCGTTATTGCAGCGCGTCATGCATGCATACAATGTATGCTTTAACGATATTGACATATTTAACCACCAAAATAGACGATCGTTTGTTAAGGAGGTACGTGAAAAGCTGATTATCAGATCGGGTTGAATTAGCATGCACATACAAGCACTCACAAGCGAATTCGCACTACAGATACACACACTCTTACCTAAAAATGCATACACGCACACACACATTTATTTTATTTATTTATTTATTTAAGAATTAATTACTATAAAACATTGCTTTGCTTACAAAAATAACAGGAACCGAATGGCAAAACCTTAACCTTTTGCTTATTTGATTTTGTCACCCAACTGGGACACCGTTCTAGGGTGGACAGGACTCTAATATTACAATCAAGTTTGCTTGATTGCTTGATTGCTTACAGATGTACAAGTTTTAGTAAAAAGCTAATAACACTAAATTGCCCTAAAATTTGGTCTTCAAAAAAAAAAAAAAAGAAGTAAAAAAAAAATAATAATAATAAAAAATATTAGAAGATATTATAATAAATAAAATGCAATTCCATTATATAATCGGCAATAATATAAAATTCGATTAAATAATATAAGTGAAATTATATGTGAGAAAAAAAAGACACATTCATTAATATTTAATATATGCTGAGTAATAAAAGATTTAATATGAAAATATCTAGTCAAAAAAAGTACAATTCATTGTCAAAATAATATATAACAACAAAGTCAAATAATTTTTACTAGTTAATTCAATGTTAAAATATATTCAACATACATGTTTAAAAATATGTTTAAATTTGTGCACCTAAGCTTAATTAAACTATTATTTCTAACATTTGACGTATGGTTAGTCTGTCATGATTCGATAACCATTTCTTTAATTTATTTTTGAATTCCCTAAATGTCAAATTCATTTTTATTTCCATATTGATCAGATTGTAAAATCTCGGCGCCATGAAAGAGTAATGTCTTTGTCCAAATGATGTTTTTATTCTGGGTATTATAAGGCTATTTTGTATAACTTGTCTCGTTGGTCTTCGGTTCTGAGTTATTCCTAGGTTTGAGTTATTGTCCAAAAATAGCCTTAAGAGGGAAGTTTTTTTACAAATGCACACACACACCCACACATACACGCTCTCCATCCCACAAACACACACCAACAACCGTACACTCGCACATAGCGATTTTAACTGTGAGTTTTAAATTCTTTTTGGTTGTATTGTATTGTTTAGCATATTTTGAATCCTTATATAGCAAATAATTTAAAACATCATTGGCTTTACTACTACTGTTATATATTATGCTTATATGTTATTTTTTTATGCTTTATGTTTTTAACAAAAATGAATTAAAAAATAAAAATAAACTATAAGGTTATATAATCAATTGGTCATTTATAGAGCAACATTCCTTATCAATGTTATTATAGATGGCCATACAAATTGCTATTACTTTGGCCGTCAATGCTATCAGGCGCCACCTGCAGTTCGCCGTTTCGTAAGGTTTGCCAAATCGTTCTATGGAGTTGAGCAATCTAATCAATAATCAATATAATACCAATATATACCCATAAACTATAATCAATATATACCCATAAACAGGGGCGGACCGTGCGTTTGTGGGGCCCTGGGCTAACTATTAATTGGGGGCCTGCCTATTTAATCAACTAATTGCCATTTTGTCAAAAAACTTTTTTTGATAATGATGTATATGTCACTAGGTTTACAATATAGAAAAGAAAGAGGACAATACACTATTTTATTCGTTTAATATGACAGATTCACAAACACAACTGTAAGACATTTAACTTTTCACTAAAAATAGACAAATCGATTAGCGTAAGGAAACGTTGCTACTAAACAACATTAATACTAATGCAATTAATAAACAACATTAAACTAAACAACATTAATACTAATTGTAATAATATCTTAATTAATAGCTTAATTAAGCAGTATTGATATTAATTGTAAAGTTAGTTAATATAAGTAAAATTTAAACAAACATTCATTATAGTTACCTATTGACAAGGCACTAGCCTCGGTAGGAACTCGGTTCACAATATTGTCCATTGTTTTCAATGTAGTCTGGGGGCCTTTATATCCACGGGGCCCTGGGCTGCAGCCCAAAAAGCCCTTATATAGATCCGCCCCTGCCTATAAACAATACCAATAATAATCAATATATACCCATAAACCACAATTACTACACCCATAGTCAATGATAAAACTAACTTTAATTAATTTTGTGATGTTTATTACCGTTTTGAATGATTTTCAAATTTTTGTTCTACTCCTAGTAAATTCAAAATATTTTCAAGTCAGTTGCCTACATTCAGGATTAAATAGTGCACATCTTTAAACGGGAATGTCTTATATCCAATATGCATGAAGGTAAGACTGTGATCACACAACTTGCTTATCCCTGACACGATTTGCGCAGTGCAAATGATCGTTGTGCAAATACATTGAATCTTATTGCGATATTTATGCACGAATGCCCGAATGACGCAAATCATCCGACTGCGACGACTCGAGTCCAAACACACTGCCCCAACATCGACAGGAATAATTTTAATGATCGCAGTTAATCTTCGCCTAGTGTCATTGATATAGATGCTGTTTCAATATTCGATTCAGAATTTTCATCTGGATGTTACGAGAATGTCGGTGGGTTATATACTATGAAACCACGTAACTTGGTTTGTTTGTTTCTACTGTATATTGTGAAATGTCACAATAAACGGGTTTATTATCATACGAAAATCTCTTACAACCAACCCTACTACGAAGTGTTTATATGTATGCGTGCATGTAACATGTGTGTAAGTGTGCGTCTTGTTATTGCATTCGTTCGATAGTACCGAAATGCGATTTCGTTATTTTATCCCAATGACAATGGTGACGTAGCCAGGGTTCGAACCCGGAACCTTGCAATGTACATAAGATCAGGCGACCTAACCACTATGCCACCGCGCCGCAACAAGTCTTGTCAATTTTAAGTGTTTACACGACTGTCTAACAAAAAAGAGTGTAATGTTTTCAGGGTTCACATATGTACGTTTTCCGTTTCTTTATTCCACCATAACTTTCAAACGATTGAACCGATCTTGAAGTGTGTGGTATTGTTAGAATCGTTATATCATCCCAAGTGTCATAGCGTACCTTAAAAATGTTCAAATATCATGTAAGTAGTTGTCAAAATGTCCAAATATCAATAAATTAACGTAAATATATCGTGTTTAGTGTCTGATTTAGTACATTCCGGTAATATACATGTATCTGTATGGATAAATAATTAAAAAACAAATATTTCATTAAAAAAACGAATAAAAATAATTATAATTATAATAGTTCACTTTATGTAACGGCAGCCATGTTTTTTATTCTTTTTAATGTATATTCTTGTGTTTATTTATATTTGTTTGACAGGTTTGACTTATTCAAAACCTTAACTGTTCTACATAAAAATATGTGGCATGTCAACGTTTCACTCAGATGAATAAATACAGAATGTACACTCAGATGAAATACATTCAGATGAATAAATACACATATATTATTATACATCGATATCCCATCCTAATCCTCTTCTAGATATACTTTCCTATATTTATTTTCGTCTAAGATTGTACACATGATTTAAAACGGCAAGCCGTTGGCTAGTAAGTACCTATGTAATACAAATTACCTACATGTTTTAAATTATGATACTAATTAACACGGTAGGATAAGCCGTTAGGAAGTGATCTTAAAATGTTAAAATAATGGAATTAGCCGTAACAAAATATTATTTACGAACAACAATAAAAATAGTCAACAGAGAAAAAAATGATAAATTAAAATAATTAAGAGGAACAAAGCCATGTCGTAATAGACAGGAAATTTTTATCTATCAAGAAATTTTTACCTATCAAAAAACTATTTCTATATATAAAATAAGTAATATTCGATTATAATAGTCAATTTCGTGTATTTTGGTAGTCCCTGGGATTTCTGAATCTATTTTAATGATAACAATGCAATAATACACCATCCCATAATGTGCCGGTGCAAATATCTAAAATACTTTGTAAATAATATAACTTTAAGGTAGATATTTATATGTTAGCATAATTTAAAACTAACGCAGGTAGATTTTCCATTTTCAAGTTTTGTTGTCCGCGAGGCGCGCTCTTAGTCGCAGTCAAGTCAAAATCGCAGAATTATTCGTCCCGTTTGGGAGCAGGTCTGAGATAACAATATATTCGTTGATAATTTGTCTTTATATTACTTTAATTCAATTTCATTTCAACACTGTTTTATATAAGGCCATATAAAGATCTTGTGTCTACATACAATGATACGATTCCCCGATGAGTTCGATTTCATAAGGTGATAATATATTTCTAAGGAATTTAAAAACAGCTTGAGAGATATTACAATCCCTTGCCTTACTCCACATACTAAAGGAATACGTTTTGTGTTGTATAATCAAAAACCTTTTCTTAAAATGCTAACAATAATCTGTGAAGTGACAGATTAACCTGCTCGAATAGTATGTCATGCTAGCAAATGGTACGATCGCTGTCTATGGGTGTGATAGATAATAAAGACCTAATGAAGTGTCTGTAAGTGCTGTTGTTTTAGACGACAGGCCGTGAAATTGAGATTCAGCGACTAGGAGCGGTGATGCCAACCTTTGGTGACATTATAATGTTTTTATAAGTAAGATTAGGTAAGAAGCAGCAGTTTATTCTTTGCGCAAAATAACGATTATTTTAATAACTTGCTGCTTGAGAAGATACTAATTTCAATCCAGCATATCCCCAAGTCTCAAAGTTTAGGCGGCAGTACCTCTCTGCAGCATAAAGATTTTAGAATCAATGTTTGAAATTGTGATAATGTTGTATTGTCAAGGAGACTGAAAAAGTATGCGAAGTTTCGAAGAATTGTTTAAGTAGAAGTAGTTCAAGAATCAGTCGCCAGGTTCAAACGTGAAGCTGAATTAAACCGTTTAGAAATATACACAAAGACAATGAATTCTATTTACTGTCCTCGCGATTCTAGATCCTCACCTTCCTACTTTCCTATACAGGCTCCAAGATGCTAGTATACTGGTCTATTGATTTACCACTCCTATCCTCTATAGAGCTATCGATTTCTTTTAACTGATTCACTCAGTAGCCATTCATTGCCATTTCTCAGTCGCTTCATTGACGGAATGTGAAATGCTTTCCGAAAAGTGAAACAATGAACGCTAAGCCGTTGAGAATGCGACGTAAACGCATGGAAAGCGAAATGAACGTGTGGAAACTGTGAAAATGCCACGGCGGGAAACTATATATTAGTAGAAAACGAATCCGTCTGCGATTGTGTCTCACGTCAATGTAAAATGAGTAGGAATTACTGAACTGTTTAAAAAAGAGTTTTTCTAGAAATTAAGAGACCGGGAAATAGGGCCTGTTTATATGTACGAGTTTGTATGTGCTGTTTATATGTACTGTTTATATGTTAATCGCTACGATCGAATCGCTACCATCGGCTCGTACGCACTTGTAATCTGTACCTGACGCTCCATCAACGCTGGATATTTATCGGTCAAACCCTACAAAGTGACCACGCCTATTTCCTCACGGGTCCGCCCATTTCAGATAATTTTCTCGGGTCTTATGTCGCCTTAACCCGCTCGATTAAAAACCGGACTTTTGGTTGTTTACTATTATCAAACGACATAATACAATACGAGTATAAACTTTATTACATTGTTAATAAGGCGGTAGAGGCTAATCCTTTATTATGTGAGGAAACGCGATTAGAAGTTAATTTACAGTTTGGAGGAAACGTATTTGCCAGTGAGTAATGAGTGCTCAACAGGTTTATCGAAACGCAAGGGTTTAGTTGCGCGACGGAGGTTATACGGGAATGGTGGATTAGGATTCTTTCCCAGTCACGAGGACTGGGAAAGGTAAGGAAAGGAAACCAAGGAGCCGGATTCGTTGACACACCTCGTGAGAAGGGTACCGAATATGCCATCGCAACCTTGGGGGAAGGTGATCACTCGGGGAATGATACTTTGGTTGCTTTTCGCCAGTTTATATAGGCCGATAAATGATGCAATCCAAAATATTCCGAGTAAAAGTATTGTTTCATCGTGCTGATTCATGGCTGCACGGGTTAAAATAATAGCTGAATTGTGTCAGTGGATTTCACTGGAAATCGATGCATTTGTTGATTGCATGTAATGGACTTAGTAGTAGTAGATGGAGTGGGGGGCTTGTTTCCAGCCCTTGATGTCACCTAGAGTGTAATGGACTTAAGGTCCGTTACAATTATTTGCCAAACTGTTTTTATAATTTACCTAGTGAATCTTAAATGTTTGTTTGTTTCTACCCTTTATTGCGAAATTTCACAATGGGCGGGTTTATTGTCATATGACAATTTCTTAAAACCAACCCTACTATGCCGTTTTTATATGTATGTATGCGTGTAACATGTGTGTAAGTGTGTGTCTTGTTATTGCATTCGATCTACAGAATTGAAAATCGGACTTTTGGTTGTTTACTATAATCAAACTACATAATAGAATAAGAGTATAAACGCAATTATTATGTTAATAAGGCGATAAAGGCTAATCCTTTATTATTTGCCAAACTGGTTTTATAATTAATCTAGTGAATTTTCCATTAAAATTAAAATTAAATGAAAACATATTTTTCAGCATAAGTTTTTAAACGCAATGCGTACATTCTGAATATCATTAGATAATTATATTTTTTTTCCGTCGGAATGTTTGCCACATTTGGTACTAATTATTGTGAAATATATTTCCTGCCGTTGAATGATCCAGTTTAGTAGATCATACATGAAATAGAAAAACATAGATTTAGCAAAGAACCAAAGTTAAAAATACGTTTTTTCTAGTAGGATTATCTGAAATAAGTAAGTTATATTACAAGCAGGCGTCTCTATCATATGAATAAGAAGTCGCTAACCTTATAGTAGATATACTTTTTAACACATTATGTCTTTAACACGATGCCTAAATTATTTTACTGGCAACTCTAAAATAAATAAATTTAATACATAATATTGCAAGTACACTAGATAAATAATATTGTATGCAATGAGATCCATACACTTCAAAAACACAATACTATTGAATAGATAGCGAATGTTTAGATTTGTTGATAATTCGAACAATATCGTGTTTTGAGTAGAAGCCTTTGTTTTTAAAAAAATATGAATTTTTTAAGTAAACAAACTTGCACCCAAAAATAGGCGAAAAATCTACTCAAGCCATTGCAAATCTAATAAGTTGATTAAATAAGATTTTAAAGTTGAAACATCTTACTTAATTATCTCACGAACTCAAGTCAGCCTAAAGTAAAAAAAAAATGTAACGATTGTAATACATCGAAATACGCATGTTTCAACAAGGATTAGGTGTATAACTCGGACTGAGATCCATACGTATCAATCAACATGACACGCAACGGTGTTGGCGTGACGGTAGTTAACATGTCGTAATGTTAAAATAATGTTATTTCAGTACGTCGCGACGTTAGGATATCGCTTCTAACATGACAGCATTTAGCAGTATACGTACTGTTGTAGTCAGATACATGAATCATGTTAAAACTACAGTATACTGTTATTCCGTATTAGCCCTAAGGAAAATGTTGTTACATATAATAGAGTAATGGAGTTTCAACAATATTCCTTGTATTTCAACAAAATTACGATTGAAACATCGTTATCTCTACTAATATTATAAAGAGGTAAAGTTTGTGAGGTTGTAGGGAGTAAGCTCTGGATCTACTGCAACGATTTTGATCTACTGAAAATTATTTTACCAATAGAAAGCCACGTTAGTTGTGAGTGTCATAGGTTATATATTTATCCGAAAAATGAAAAGAATTTTTCGTGGTAGTCGGATTTGCAAAGTAAGTCGGAGAAAAACGGTCGAATGAAAACGTTTCTTACGAACGCTGCCCTAACGATAAGAATTATATGATTGAGTTCTAGAAAAAAGTTCTAGAGCTTGATAATGCCTACAAAAAAGTCAGCGACAGCATATGTCTAACTTTTATATTTAAGTCACAAAAACTAGTTTTTCATATTAAAAAAATAATTTAAATCGTTAGGTCATGTTTATTGGTCATATTATCAACAATAATGAATTCTTATTAAAATAAGTAAATTTATCGCCTCAAGTGTTTAAAACAAAAGATTTTTCCCTTTTACTGCATATAATTTTCCTTTTACTGCCTAAATGGTTAAAGAGATAATACGACATAGGTATGGAACCGCGACCGTATCTCGAGTTGGAATAGCACACAGTACTAACCGAACCACATTCATAATTTCATCACAAGTAAAAATGTTTACCGCCCAACGAAGTGGGCACGGGTAAAATCTACGCGGTGGAGTAACCTTCGAAATATTTAAAGACATTTCACCAGGAGTTTAGAATAGATTAGATTAAATAGAAGTCGGCTCAACTCACGTTCAACTCCCATCCGGTAGCCTCCTCGAAGAGGGATCAACCCCGAAAGAACCATGTTACTGTACTCTGTAGTGCCCAGGTGGGATCGGATCCAATCTGGGGAATACCTCGAAAGCTGCTGAGCGGATTGAGCATCGTGCGGCGTAATCCAACTGGGTGTGCATCCGGCGAATAATCGGGTGAGTCTAGAAACGTACGATTCCTAAGCAGCAAGGGTAGTTGTATACCTGATATCAGCTACTTTGATACAACTTCTTGGCTATAGCGATAAGTCCGCCATTTATGCATAAGTTGTATTTTTTTTATAAAACCGGTGTAATATTTATTAACTATTGTTTTTATAGCACAATAAAGTTATTCTATTCTATGTTATATTTTATTTGACAGGAATAGGGCGTCACGGTCCGCGATAGATTCGATCTGAATTACCTACCTCTTACGTCAGGTAGAAGCTGCGCAAGCGACCTCGAACCTGTGGCCAGTCTCGAGGATAGAGAAATCCGTCCAAATGTGGAAGCAAGGGCGCGCAGTTTGCCCGCTGGGTGCACTTTCCAGTGTCTCGCGGTAAAGCGTAAGACTCTTATGGGTTAGTGGCTTAGTGTGACTGTGGATTGTGCTGTCCACTAAGACTTTTACGTTCACTTCATGGGGGACAATGGCACGATGTCATTATAACTCCCTGTGGTGTTGGATTTGTGCGTTTTAATGGACAACCCTCAATGACCTGGTTCACCGGTATACCAGGGCTGACCAGGGGGTACATTCTAATTATGGAATTAGAACACTGTTTCGTGAAAGGTGGGGATATAAAAATTATTATGCCATTAAACAAAGCCAATGTTGAATTTGTAGGTGAGCTAGGAAGTAGGGAGAGGAGAGCAGAATAATGTTCTTCATTTCCACAGTTTCAGAGTTGGTATACAGCTATAGACATGTGGTGTGTTTTAATCGCTACTTTGCGCAACGTCATCTTCTTTCAAACCACTTTTTTGTAATTGTCGATTTTGGATTTCTTTGTGAAGAGTTTTGATTGATCTAGCTACTTCTCCTCATTTCTTGTCTGTCTGTTTGTTTGTTTGTTTCTACTCTATAATTGTTTCTACTCTATATTACAATGGTCGGGTTTATTATTCTAAGAAAATAT
The DNA here is from genome assembly GCA_944548615.1 of Micropterix aruncella. Taxonomy (NCBI): domain Eukaryota; kingdom Metazoa; phylum Arthropoda; class Insecta; order Lepidoptera; family Micropterigidae; genus Micropterix; species Micropterix aruncella. The sequence goes on from OX155955.1 coordinate 9,440,085, forward strand.
GTGTTTAAGGGTGTGTCTTGTTCAATCGACAGAATTGAAAAGCAATATCTCTCAGCCGGGAATCGAACCCGGCATCTTTCAGAATTAGATCAGGCTATCTAACCACTATGCCACCAAGCCGTGTGGCCCGATGAAATAGTGGCATAGCCCAATTTCTTCATTATATAGTAGTATTTTCTGTTTTTCCTCAATTACATATTAACTGAGAAAAATGGAACGATGTAATACACGTAAATACGCATGTTTCAACAAGGATTAGGTATATAGCTCGGATTGCGGTTCATATGTATGAATTAACATGACCCGTAGCGGTGTCGGCGTGTCGGTAATTACCGTGCCGTAATGTTAAAACATGATGGTATTTCATTACGTCTCGACCTTGGGATCTCGCTTACAACATGAGAGCATGTAGTAGTATACGTACTGCTAGAATCGGTCACATGAATCATGCTGAAACTACAATACACTTTTATTTCCGTATCAGCCGTGATGATGTTGATACATATAATTGAGTAATGGTTTTAATAAAATTCCGTGTAATTAAAAAAAATACGATTTAAAATATCGTTATCTTCTTCTTCTTATATATAAAAATGAATCGCCGTGCGTTAGTCTCGCAGGATCTCGGAAATGACACGACCGATTTGAATAATTTTTCTTTTATTTTGTTTGGCTTGATTCAGCGGTGGTTTACAAAAAAAAATATTTAGAAAAAACCCAAAGGAATAGCTAAAAAATCGAAAAAATCGAAATTAGTACTTCTAGGGATGACCACTTCGTATTTCTCTCAATAGATGGCGCTTTCTATATTTTCTAACAATAGATTCTATTGTTTGACAGCTACGCCATTCATAATTCATTCCGCGCCACTGTGTGAAATTGTTATTATATTTAAGGTTGTTTTTTTCTTTTAAAAAAGGTAGTGGGATTGGAGAATAGATTTGTTTCAAGCGAATTTAATTGCATTTTGCAACAAATCACTTTGATCAGCCATTATATACAGGTAAATAGACTTTGCAGGCTTATACATAACTACAAATTTGGCCTTCGTCTGAGGATTTCAATATTGTTAAGTTCTCAAGGAATGTTCGACAGATTTGAGTGACTGAAAACAATTCCGTTTCTTTTGACAGTGTTCATTATAATGCCGAGGAGAATAGGTAACATAGGTCAGTCATTTGAAGTCAGTCAAATGCGCGGCGATCTACTTCACGTGCAAGCCGCACTGATGACCAGCGAGCGACGGATAATGAAAATAGTCGTATTGGCATGTCCGAATTATGTTTGAGAGCGATGAAAATGAACGACAAGTGAATACATTAAGAATGCAACAATTTCATGCACAACATACACAACGCCAGCAATCACGACAAAATCAACATGATCGATTTCGCCGTCGCAGTGTTCATGTCAACCTGGAACAAGCGGCATTCCATTACGATCCGGAAATCGATTACGGTGCGGAGAGATCAGTAGCAAGACTTTCACCTTCCCTTCTCTGACAGACTTACTACTTCGTACATCATCCCTCAAACAGTTTTGATGAAAAAACCAGTAGGGCAGTCCCCACCCTAAACAATGTAGTATTTTCTGACCTTATATCGTCCCGGTCCCCTGGCTTGGACATCATATTTACAGACGGCTCTAAGGCAGAGGTTAGAAGTTGTGTGGGCGTGGGAATTTTCTACCACAACCGTAGAGTTGTCATATTGTGGATTTATATTACTAAGTTTACCTTATGCACACATTTTAAATTATTTGATTTTGTTTGTATTTCTTTTGATAAATTATTGACCTATTTATCTTTTGCAATATGCTATGATATCCGTGTTAGTCCGTTCTACAATATTTCTCATTTTTGCTTTCATGAGTGTGATTCTTGATTTCTTCCTCTTCTTTGCTATGGTGTGGATTTGAAATTTTAACATCTTAGTCTGCTGTGATCATGCCCTTCAAATTATAAAGCTCTTTTCGTTTTCCTGACAGGTCCTATAGATCGTAGACCACAGCCGATTTATTTTTAACCGACTTAAAAAAAAGGAGGAGGTTATAAATGCGATCGTATTTTTCTTTAAATGTTTGTTACCTCAGAAATCCGTCATTTAAGAATTGCTTTGGAAAATTCTTTTTATTTGAAAGGATGTACTTCTAGATTCGTCACATCTTTATCAAAATTTTATTCTGATGATGTGATCCATGAGGAATTAAGGGAACTCCTCAAATATTATCATATGAAGTTGAAAATTTACATGTTGGTACAGCTCCGATGACAATGCATTTTATATAGCAAGCATGCCCTGATTCTATACCCAGGATTGGCTCCCGACGAGGGGACTCCTCAGCGGTCAACAGCACAGTCACGAAATTTTGTATATGCATTCAATTATGACAGCCCGATCTAAGTTTCATCAAGACAGGACTGCGGCACCCAGGGTTGGCTTCCAACGAGGGAACTCCTCAACGGTCAACAGAACAGACACGAAATTTTGTATACGCATTTAATTATGATAGCCTGTTCTAAGTTTCATCATGACATGGCTTTTGTTAACATTTTGTTTATTACCTGCAACTTTGCATTACGAAGATCTAGGGGCCAATTTTCTTGAGAAAAAATACGCTTTCTTTGATATGAAATATGGTCGTAGCTATACCGTACCACCCACGTTATACTTAATCCGTTTTCACCGTAAGCATGGAATCGTCCCTCGATTAAGACTTCTCCTCCGAAGAACAAATATGAGGGGCTAAACGTCGCCGTCATACCGGTTGTGTTCAAGGCATGCTATACAAGTAGTACCTACTTTTAATTCCTTCCATGACCTGATTTTTTCTCTTACTGTCCTTTACACTTTTTTTTCGCGTGTCCTTTCAGCAGTTTCATGTATACCACCTACGGTCTTTTTCCATAATGTTTTATTCTATCTATCTTCTTATATCTTCTTAAGTATATATAAAAATGAATCGCCGTGCGTTAGTCTCGCAAGATCTCGAAAATGACTCGACCGATTTGAATGATTATTCTTTTGTTTTGTTTGCCTTTATTCAGGGGTAGTTTACAAAAAAAATATTTAGGAAAAATTAAAAGAAACAACTGAAAATCGAAAAAATCGAAAGTGGTCTTTTTGGGAAATGGGCCCCTTTCAATAGATGGCGTTCGCGGCGATACTATTGTTTGACAGCTGCGCCATCCATAACTGTTATTCATTCCGTGCGATTGTGTAAAATTTCAAAACGTCGAAAAGTCGAAAAAGTCGAAAAAGTCAAGAGTCGAAAAAGTCAAAAAAGTCGAAAACGTAGAAAAAGTCGACAAAGTCGGAAAAGTCAAAAAAGTCGGAAAAGTCAAAAAAGTCTCAAAAGTCAAATAAGTCGAAAAAGTCAAGAAAGTCGAAAAATGCAAAACAGTCAAAGTCATTTAATCACCGAACGAAACTCAAACCGTACACGATTCGGCCATATTATTGATTTCAATGAATTGGATTTGGAAGGTTGATTAGAATCAATAAACGCTTATGAAGAGTTACAAACAAATCAATTTTAGGTGGTACGAAGTTCACCGGGTCATCTAGTTCTGTATAAAACCATATTAACAAAATGGTAATGTAAGAATCAATCCAATATTTTTCTCAATATATTGATCTCTAATCCGTTTAAATTCATGCTAATCTGTGCTCTTTATTTTTATCTCATAGATGCTTTCAAATATAATAGTTTAGGTAACCAACAAGCTAACCTAAAAAAACGTGTCCTCGAGTTTTTATTGATGTCTATTCACATGATGAAGCCACAGTTATTCATAAATCACGAAACTGTTTAAAAATAAAAGACAAATTGCGTATTAAACTACTATTTACCGCCACTTGTCGGACAACTCGGACCCGTCACATCAAAAAAGTGCCTCGTCTTGACGGGGTTAGAAAAAACTGGTCTGGCCTGCCGGCGCGGCAGCCAAGCAACAAGCTCATCAGCATAATTGAATATTACTTATATCATGATAATTTGAAATACAGAAGCCGATCTGACATGTGTGGACAAAACGAACATACATGTAAATTTACGCGATTACTATTATGTAGTTGCATAATTTGACACCTATTTATATCGTAGTGATTGTTGTTCTGTGATTTATGGTTAATTAATTATAATGTTAGACAGATATGAGGACTGATTGATTAGTTTTCCAAACGAATAGGAAAAGATCAACTTTTGGATAAGAAATTATTTGACTTTCTTGCAAAGTCGCGTTTCTCTTCGACGCATTTAGTCCCACGTTTCTAGGGCGTCTCATTCAGTGGCGGTTCCTTCATAGAAGTCAAAAAGCCCGGCTTGCCTTATATCTTAAAATTCTTCTTAAAAAGGTCGCTAAAGTAATATATAAATTTGTGAGAGCCTATTACTATCTAGCGGGCATAGATCGCTCCACGGGACAAAACAGCTTATCGAAAAAGCGACAATTCGCTGCAATCTTACCGAGTTCAGTTCAGCTAGTCATCTCGTTCGCACACATGAGCTTGCAACGGGGCTTTCAAAATCAGTGGTACTCTCATTCTAACCTGTGGCAAATTACGCAAAACAATGCATGTATATGTATTTATACGACTTTTGTATTGTCTTTAAGCCAGGCTTGCGTTATGGATGTAGAATGCAAGCGTGTTCCGTATTTAATTCCGTTTCTTTTGAACAAGTGACAGAGCAGATTTTTTATTGTATATTTTCAATTGATTTGTGGTTTTATTGCCTGATAAACAATGGAGGAAATTGTCCCTTGTGGTGAGTTCTGTCTTAACAAGATTTCATTCGCTCAAGCAAATAAAACGGCATTTCTTAAAGTCACCGCATGTATGCGACTACTGATAAGTATAAATGTTAAGTTCTGTCTAGCAGTAGCATGCATTCAGTGTGCTTTATTGAATCTACGACACAAGCAGTAAATTTCTAACTAAAGATTGAAGAGTAATGAGCCTACTACTTTTTTCTATGAAAAGCGTAAAAAACATAAAAAGGTATGTCGGGCGTGCCCCATTTACCAACCCTGGGCACGCCACTGCTCATTATAATACCGTTTTATTAAAGGAATACTTAAGGTCCCCAAAATAGCCTGAGTTTTGCTTTCCAAAATTTGCCATTTTTTAATATATCTACTAATAAATGGAAATCGCATGGTACCAAGTCTGGCGAAAAAGGCTGATAACCTATATTATTAATTATAAACTTTTGACAACGTTATTTTGGACCAGGATGTATGACGCGATAACGATTAGTAAAAGTTGCTATATCGTAAAAGCTAATAGATTTTCAGTAATAAAAATAAACTTGCCAAATTTGCTGAAGCTGCGGTACAACTCGAATCCTGGATATTGTATTAAAAAAGGTATTTTGATATAATAGGTTTTGCTTCTTAACTGTGGCTAAAACACCACATAAACTAACAGCAAAATATTCTTCGTGAAAAGCATAATCGATTATGCCCATACTTATTTTCTTGAATTATGCTTTCACGAAAAACATATACACAAATATCATCCCAAAATGTATCAATATCTCAGTTCTACAATTGAATTGAACTAACGGCAAAAGTATGATATGAAGTACACGCTGAAACCCTTCATATAACATTAATCTTGTCTCTGTTGGTTTTAGGCCCAGGCTTTATACAAAGATCCCTTATTCATTTCAGTTTTAATTTATTTTATTACGAAAAAAAATATTCTAAGAACCAGCTTTTTAGTTTGTTTCGCACTGTTTGTCTGATTTTTGTATCTCCTTTTGAATCACCCATTTATTTATTTTGTTTTAATTTTATTTAGTATATAAATAAACAAATCTATAATATATATTATAATAAAACGACTATATGAACAACCACTATGAAAACATGAAATCGGAGATTCTCGCGGTTATTTGACATCATAAATAAGATAAAAAACAAATTTACCGCGTGAACTTTGTAGCACCCGAATTTTGTAGAATTTTAATCCCATTGTGCTATCCAAAGAACAATTCTACTTTCCTCGCATGATCCGGGAAGCCATTGAAATAAGAAGAACAACGAACTTCAATAGAGACGACGGTTTTAAATCCTCTTCTACGTGGAACCGTCTTCTTAAAATGTTATCACCGCCAAAAGCCGAACGCAAGGACGTGAGACAGGATACAGTGAGTGTTGCATGCACGATGGACTTACCCTCCACCACCGTTATAATTTACGCAGTGGCGGCAGCGGTATGCGGCCTACCCGCGTAACAACGGATTGACATCTCTTTCAGTCTACCATGGACAACGGCGGATGGAACTTCGCCGGAACGTCGGGTGCTACAAAATTCACGCAGTAAATTCGTTTATTATCTCACTATGAAGACGTTTCTAACTATAATAATAACGGTTCCACTTATTTGAAATTTCAATTAATCGTGTGAGGTTAGGCCATATTGCTGTACATTTATAATTAGTTTATCTTTTAATCTTTCTAATAAATTATCACTTAATACTGTCAAAATGATTGACTTAATTAAGAGCTTAAATGTTACAATAAATTAGCAAAGTACGACAATGTCCAACAATATAATATTATCATCTGAATAAAATTACAAGCTCTATATACATGAATTACGAGCTTAATTTGCCTTAATTAGGGGAAGGTGGAATATTATAGGTGAGCATCTAGACCGAGAGTGAACATTTGTGTTTATATTTATAGCGTTATTATACATCTACAGAATGAGTTTTTAATTAGTGACATCCTTAAAGTGAGCGAATCAGTAAGAGCAAATAAGCAACTTTTGAATTTAAAATAATTGGGAAAAACAAACATATTTTCCTTTTTTTAAATATTTTTTTTTCTGGAAAGTTTGACTGATAAATAAAAGTTTGGCAAGAGATAAACGGGCTGCGCCATCTAGCAATAGGTAAAATATCGCAAATAAACAATAATCGAGATATATTTACCCGCCGTTAAATGGCGCAAGCGCTTAGCTCCTTTTATACTATTTTTCAAAACATTAAGAGTGTCGAATTAAAAAAAAATAATACGACTATTTTGTGTTTTTATCCATTTTTATAAGTTGTTTATTCGCTCGTCATGATGTATAATGGTGATGACTTCAGGGTGATGTATAGCATTATTTAGGAGCTCGTGATAGAAAGCGAGATTGATAAATGTCATCTGATCCTGTAGTGGTAACAATTGGTGTATCATCACTCTTGATAGGTAGGATACAACACTCTTGAAACGCGTCGATATATTTCCCTAATTGTATTTGCATATAAATTAATTCAAGGAACTACATATTTATTTGCCAGAGATACTATGTAAGTTTGAATTGTACGTACCGGTAAATTACACAGCGAGGAGATCGCATCTCCATCATATATAATAAATATATATATATATATATATATATATATATATATATATATATATATATATATATATATATATATATATATATATATATATATATATATATATATATATATATATATATATATATATATATATATATATATATATATATATATATATATATATATATATATATATATATATATATATATATATATATATATATATATATATATTGAAATATTTGATAGTTTTGTGTATATATTCTTTTTAGAATTGATCAATAAGATGATTATAAAGTAAATAATTATAAAAGCCACTTACATCGTGACGAAGGATTCCCTTGATCGGATTCGGGAATGCTTTAGGTGTTAACGAGAATGATGAATGCCTCTCACTTGCGGAAAGAGGAGTAGGTTTAAGTTGGGCCCATTTTACAACTAGTAACGCTCACCCTTCATCCAATTATCTCAAAAATTAAGCTACAATCCTTCTTTATACGTAAACTCACTCAATTTCCTATTATTTCAAGGGAAATAACAAGACAAGACGAGCTACTTGACAGATGGAAGAATTTAAAATTTCGAATTTCGTTTTTTTATTTTCTAAAGGTGCGATATAAAGAAGCTGCGATCAATATTCAGCTGAAAACTTAAAACTAAAAGCGTGACATGCCCTCATATCAATGAAAGGAAGCAGTCAGCTCTTTCCTATTAGTTGGAAAGATTACCTTTAACCTAAATGGATTATTTACAATGAACGAAACATAAAATATGTAAAAATTCAATATTTTGAAATATTTGATAGTTTTGTGTATATATTCTTTTTAGAATTGATCAATAAGATGATTATAAAGTAAATAATTATAAAAGCCACTTACATCGTGACGAAGGATTCCCTTGATCGGATTCGGGAATGCTTTAGGTGTTAACGAGAATGATGAATGCCTCTCACTTGCGGAGAGAGAAGTAGGTTTAAGTTGGGCCCATTTTACAACTAGTAACGCTCACCCTTCATCCAATTATCTCAAAAATTAAGCTACAATCCTTCTTTATACGTAAACTCACTCAATTTCCTATTATTTCAAGGGAAATAACAAGACAAGACGAGCTACTTGACAGATGGAAGAATTTAAAATTTCGAATTTCGTTTTTTTATTTTCTAAAGGTGCGATATAAAGAAGCTGCGATCAATATTCAGCTGAAAACTTAAAACTAAAAGCGTGACATGCCCTCATATCAATGAAAGGAAGCAGTCAGCTCTTTCCTATTAGTTGGAAAGATTACCTTTAACCTAAATGGATTATTTACAATGAACGAAACATAAAATATGTAAAAATTCAATATTTTGAAATATTTGATAGTTTTGTGTATATATTCTTTTTAGAATTGATCAATAAGATGATTATAAAGTAAATAATTATAAAAGCCACTTACATCGTGACGAAGGATTCCCTTGATCGGATTCGGGAATGCTTTAGGTGTTAACGAGAATGATGAATGCCTCTCACTTGCGGAGAGAGGAGTAGGTTTAAGTTGGGCCCATTTTACAACTAGTAACGCTCACCCTTCATCCAATTATCTCAAAAATTAAGCTACAATCCTTCTTTATACGTAAACTCACTCAATTTCCTATTATTTCAAGGGAAATAACAAGACAAGACGAGCTACTTGACAGATGGAAGAATTTAAAATTTCGAATTTCGTTTTTTTATTTTCTAAAGGTGCGATATAAAGAAGCTGCGATCAATATTCAGCTGAAAACTTAAAACTAAAAGCGTGACATGCCCTCATATCAATGAAAGGAAGCAGTCAGCTCTTTCCTATTAGTTGGAAAGATTACCTTTAACCTAAATGGATTATTTACAATGAACGAAACATAAAATATGTAAAAATTCAATATTTTGAAATATTTGATAGTTTTGTGTATATTTTCTTTTTAGAATTGATCAATAAGATGATTATAAAGTAAATAATTATAAAAGCCACTTACATCGTGACGAAGGATTCCCTTGATCGGATTCTCAAGTTATCATCTGTCAAGTAGCTCGTCTTGTCTTGTTATTTCCCTTGAAATAATAGGAAATTGAGTGAGTTTACGTATAAAGAAAGATTGTAGCTTAATTTTTGAGATAATTGGATGAAGGGTGAGCGTTACTAGTTGTAAAATGGGCCCAACTTAAACCTACTCCTCTTTCCGCAAGTGAGAGGCATTCATCATTCTCGTTAACACCTAAAGCATTCCCGAATCCGATCAAGGGAATCCTTCGTCACGATGTAAGTGGCTTTTATAATTATTTACTTTATATATATATATATATATATATATATATATATATATATATATATATATATATATATATATATATATATATATATATATATATATATATATATATATATATATATATACAAATAATTTTGTAGACGGCCAGTGGGAAGGGTTATAGCTCTTCTTAATTCCTTGCCCACAGAAATAGATATCGTTTGGATATATAATACCTTTGGCAGCTAAATAGGAAACTCCCTGCTATCTCATGTTTATCATAATCTGTCTTTTATTTAGTTTTATATTTTTATGTTTTTTTTTGTTCAATGTTAGCATTAATTTAGTTACGTAAGTCATTTATTTTTAGACTTATACTCTAGATTTAATATTCAAGGGCGAATTGGTCTGTAATGCTCTTGAATAATATTTGAAACTAATAAATAAATAAATAAATAAGTCAGGATATGTGGAGGTAACAATGCGTAATAATGTGGATGCAACAATGTAGTTTACCAAATCTTATCTGGAGCAGGTCAATTAGGTCTATGTGTTTATGATACTAAGGATTCCAGATAACCGAAGCTAACTTGAGTTAGATTCTTACATATGCTTTAAATAGTAGATACCTTTTACGTCTCAAAGATATTACTCTTTTATTACGCCCAGATTTTACAAATTTGTCAATTTGGAAATACACCCTTCACCTCCCAGAAGTGTAATAATTATATATGATGGGCCCGATTTTTGGTCGGTGAATTCCATGGCAGCTCCGTTTGTATTTTATTTATAGAATTCGTCATTTAGCGTATTTAAAAACAAAATAAACAAATAGTTATCGAATTATGACAGACTAACCATACAACAAATGTTAGAAATTATTGCTTAAAAAAACTTGGGTGCACAAATTATGATTATATTTTGTATGTTGTTTAATGTTAATTATATTTTAACATTGGACTTTATTACCAAAAATTCTTAAATTTCTGCCGCTATATATTATTTTGACAATGAATTATATTTATTTTGACTAGGTATTGTTGAATTCTATATTATTTACCTTATATTTCAAATTAATGACTTCTTAAATATTTTCTAATGACTTCTTTTTATTTTCTTCCTCTTTCTCTTTTGTTATCTTTCTTATAATTTTCTTTTTCTCTTTTTTTAGATTCAAGTTTACGCCGATTTTATAATAGAATTGCTATTTATTGCTTTGAGGGACACATTTTAGGATAATTTAGTTTTTAGCAACCAATCCAGTACATTGTTTTATTTTTTGTATAATTAGAGCCCTGTCCCCCTGTCCACCATAGAACAGGTTAGTCCCAGTTGGGTGACAGAATCCGCAGTATACCAGATAGCAGCTTCTATTAAAACAAAATTGAAATCGAAGCAAGTGTATCAAGCAGGAATCTTAAGGGCTGCCACAAATCATAATATGATTACTCGTTTTCTTTTTGAAGCATCGCCCCGGCGACATTTACGGTGCCCCGGCGACGCAGATGCTATTACGCCACCGATTTATTCTGAGAATACCATATGGCGTCGACTCGCCAATCTCCACAAAAAAGTAATAGTAAGAGCGGACACAAACTGCGCCCACAGCGCGTCACAGCCCACAGCGCCTTAACTATGGGCCTAAGGACGCGACATGACTTACCCCTGCCCACTTCCGTCGCACCCTCTTCCCGCATTGCCTTGTAGCTCTTGAGTGAACTTACTGGGTGTTATTATACTGTGCAGAATCGAAAAAGCATGAGGTGTCGGTTTTGCCATTCGGTTACTGTTAAGCAAAATCAATGTTTTATAAAAAATATTTCTTATAAAATAAAAATAAATAAATATAAAACTGGGAAGTGTATACCCCTTATTGCAAATGGTATCTTCCTGTAAAGCGTCACCCCGAGGACCGCTTCAAGATGTTAATGTATGGGAAAGTTAGTCCGAGTTGATTTCTTTTTTTGCGCGATGATATCGCCACAGAACCGAGTTCACAGGACATAAGGCGGTCGTTCTCGTACGCAGACACTCGCGCAAGTCGGGTCATGGGAAACGTTCTGGCAAATTAGACACAAATTAATATAATTAGCCGTACTTGCGTTGGATGTACGTTGGTAACGACGTTCGATATAACAAATCATTGTTTTGTTCCTCTTTTGCCTGCACTCGCTGTAGAGTTGGTGAACTTTCCCTGAACTCTGATACTCTGGTACAGGTGGTGGAGTGGAGGGAAGTCAACTACACCGGGCGAACTCGTCACCACAGCTAGAGCTGTCAACTACAACGGGCGAACCCGTCACCTCAGGAAGTTTTAACGATATTGATCGTTCTGTCTCCCGTGAGGTGAGCGCAGAAGACTTGGGACGAAAACAATCCACAGTCTAGTTACTTCACCTGCCCGTCAGAGGCCAACACCTTATGGCGAGGCACCGGGAAAGGTACTCAGTGAACAGCCTCGCCCCCTGACTTTCAGTTTGGAAGGATATCTCCGTCTGGAATTACCCTTCAGGATTCCTCCTATCTCCTGACTGACTACAGGATCGAGGTCGCTTGCGCGGTCCTCTCCCTTACGTAGCGGTAAAACGGTGTCAACCGAATCTATCGCAGACCACGGCATTCTTTGTCCGGCTCTTCACCCGGAATCGGGTAGCCGATGGTCGTTTCAAGAGCAGTCGCCGTAAGGTCAGCAACTACCCCCGGCCTGTAGGAAACAATACTATTTACAGACTCCCCCGACTGTTAGTCAGAATCCACAATGGATTGGCTTACGCAACACGGTGCGCAAACCGTCCAGGACCGCCAGAAGATTGACTGCTAGGGGAAACTAGCCCTAACCACCTCTGCCCTCGCACTTCATGCGTGGAGGCCGTCATGGGGTGGTCACCATATTATTAGGCTATGCGGTGACAGACTAGGGGAGAAACCCTGCCCACCACCCGGGCAGTTCTAACGACATGGGTCGTTTTATCTGCCCGGGATATCGTGCATCGACAACCTCACGTGTACCAGAAGGGTATCACGTGAGGGGTGGACGAACGGAGACATGGAGGAAGATTCTCCTGGTTTCTACCCCCTCCGGCACCTCGTGAACCATTTATCTAATCAAAGAAATATGAACAATTCACTTACTATTTAACATTATGATATATACAAGTTTTAGCTTACGTACTAAAGTTATAAACACCGCGGGTGGTCACCACAGGGTGGTATAGCGTAGAGACATGGAGACACCGCCCGGCACCGGGTAGTTAACCTAATGGGCTACCACGCACCCTTGCTGCCAGTTAGGGTCGGATTTCTCCATCGTCCTTACTGGTTTCGGGTTCGAGATCCCTTGCGCGGTCCTATGCCTAATATAAGCGGTAATTCGGTTTGAATTTATCGCGACCCATGGCATTCTTTGCTCGTCTCTGAAACCGTTTTAAGAGCGGCTGCCAATAGGTCGACAACCACCCCCGCTCCATAGGAAACAAAGTCGTTTCTAGACTATCGGTTATCAGTCGGATTGCAGAGTCGATTGGCTAAATCTCTTATTATAAATAATATTTAAAAAAAACCACTAAAAACACGCTTTTATAAATGCACGTAAAAACCAAAAATTCAGTCTTCGGCACGTTTCTCACCTTGGCTTGGGTGGGATCTTTAACAACCTACTACCCTATTTACACGTCAATATACATCATATATAGATATATCAAAATTATTCTATTTACTCTCCTTGTACAGGTCTATATATATTTTATACAGGCACCTATGTCAATATTTACACTATTTATACTCAATATTTACAAATCAATATATAATAGGTTTGTTATAAAACCTAGAAGGAAACCTGATCGAAATTTGATCTAATTCAAAGTCCATTACGTGACCTTTCTCACAAGTGCAAACACGACTATGATACGATATTCCATCATGGAATGCCAGTTCCTGTCTGCCGGCTTCGTCATCAGACCTTGAAACTTAATCGTGGTCAAAGTTCATTACAAGACCTTTCTAACAAGTCCAAACACGGCTATGATACCTTATTCCATCATGGAATGCCAGTGCCTATCTTCCGGCTTCACCACCAGACCTTGAAACCTAATCGTGGTCAAAGTTCATTCCAAGACTTTTCTAACAAGTCCAAACACAGCTATGATACGATGTTCCATCATGAAGTTCCAGTTCATATTTTCCGACTCCATCATCAGATCAGTTCGACAGTACCATATTATTGTATTGTCATCAGAACTACATATAGCTGCCAATTTTCATGACGCTACGATCCTTGGAAGATGGTTAAATTAGTTACCTTAGATTCCATTACATATGTAGTTAGTTACATACAGGTCGACCAAATAAAAGCGTGTTAAAAATAACAGGAGCCGAATGCCTCTAATAATACAATAAATTATGAAAACGTTGAAGTAAAAATGCTCAGTAAAAAACTAAATAGTCATAAAATTTAGTCACCAAACAAATAATACGCAATTCCGTTAAATAATCGGTATTCCGTTATATAATCGGCATTCCGTTATATAATCTCCAAAGGATCTCTAAACAATCGGCATTACTTCTTTCTTTAATAATTATCTTTATTTAACCAACGCGCCCGTGTATAACTGCACTATGATTAGGTAAGTTGCAAGATATTGCCATGTATCATTAAGCTCGCCTTGTTGCAAATAAAAAGTAAATAAAATTGTAAATAAAGAATTTATTATTATTATTAAAATCATAATTGCGATTTCGATCAGCCCAAAGACCTTCAATGTACCAGGGAGGTAGATACGCAGTCATAGTCGATATCGCAGAATTTCGTGTCTGACCTCACCCAAATGAATTAATAGAAGGATGAGTGAAGAATCTATCAGCTGCGCTTGAGACGGCATTCCAAAGGTCCATGGCTTTGAGGAAAAAAATAGCAATCGGTCGATAGGCACGCAAATGCGCAGCGGATCGGCACGCATTGTTTTGCCGCAAAAAGGTGGCAGAGGGGTCTCGCGGACAATTACCGCGTGCACCGAGTGCATGATACGGCGAGAGTGCGAGCACTTCAATGCCGATAAAAAGCATAGATAGGTTTAAAAGACTGAAAGGATGATAAACTGAGGAATGTCATAATCAGTGGGTACACTGGGTGCCAAACGCAACGGGCGAAACCGCCATCCAGGAAGTTATAACAGCATCAGGTCGTTCTGCCTTCCATGGAGTAAACGTGAAAGACTTAGCGGACAAAACAATCAGCTGTTTAACTACACCGACAAGCCCGTAAGAGACTAACGCCTTACAGCGAGCACAGTATAAAATAATTAGATAAATAAATAAATAAATAAAAAAACTACGTGTGGCACTCGGGGACTGCCGCGGTAAAGCTATTGCATAGCATTTTTAACAACTTATGCAATTATGATTATTTATTTATTTTATTTTTTCTGATATCAGATAACTGCGCTCTATCGGAATAATTTAAACGTCTTCCGATAGAGCGCCGCGCACGAATTTTTTATTCGATAACGCAAAAAAACGGATTATTCGAAAAAAAACGTAGATAACCTAACAGGTTTCATAATAATACGCCAGATGGTATTTGCGTAGTAGTCGTTTTTGTGTTCGGTTAGACCTAATTTCACAAATTAATTACACTATGTAATATAAACCAAATCTAAAATATTCAAAGCTAAGAATATTAGGAAAATGTTCTTGTTTAACATATATTTTTATCGAATCGTAAGCAGTACTCGTTTAGACGTAATTATTAGTTTAAAATCATTAATTTTCGTTAAGAAATTTCTTCATTCAATCGCCGCGCTGGCCTAGGCCCGCGATAAAAGCTATGCAATAGCTTAATAAATAAATAAATAAATATCGAGTTTGAACAGCAAAATCATTATCGATTGGCAAGGCGTAGCGCGAATAGGGTGCGAGGGGAGTGAGCACAGGGATACGTTACGGCAAATGCTTGTAATCGGCGTTACACGTGGGTTAGGGTTGGCAAATTTCTAGAACGTTTGAATATTAGCATCGGCGGAGTAGCGGTCGTATGGTGGCCATACGCGAGCCCTTAAGAATCGTGACGTCTTTCGTTTTTTCTATTTTAAGTGAAGCAAGGCACTAGGAAGAGACAAAAGCGAGCTAAGCTCGATCTTTACTAACAGATTTGGACAGATTTTGACAGACCGTGCCGCACTTTACCCGTCAATATCATTATAGTCAATTAGGAGAGAAAAGCGAGAAGTGTCACAGTCCTAATTATGTTGCATCAGATAAATCCCAGATCTTTACACAGAAATAAGAGTGATTTACACTAATGATAAAGAAATTTTCAATATCATTTCTCTCAAACTATGATTACGATATTGTATATTTCTTATACATTCTACATAAAGCGCTTTGTATTTGAAAGTTTATTTTGCCATTCACTCATGATTTGATTGAATGTAAACATGCTATTTCTATAGTTTAAAAGTTGAAACGTTTTCGTGATTTATCCGATATTTATTAGGGTAAACCAAAATGTATAAAACCAATTTTTGTACCAAGGCCGCAGTGCAGTCAGCTTTGGGAAGGTATTTTTTTATACCTTCGTGAGCCTATCTATCTTTTCCTTGGCATACTTTGGAACGCTCTCGCGCCGTTCCGCTGCGATGTAGGCCAACCTCTCCATTCAAACCTGTCAATTGCATTTCGTTTATTCGCTGCCTACCACCGATCGCGCCGAGCTCACGCCGTCGAAACACCCATCACACTCGAACACCACGCCGTAGTTGTGTCGTTATGGAAACTACAGGCTGATGCTAAACTACACGAAGAGAGTTACCGGAGTAAACATAGTAGGCAAAAGGGAGGATTGAAGCGAAATTAAATAGAGGTTCGTTATGTATCGCCCCATATAAACCCGAAAAACCACTTCATAGGAAATCGCTAGCATCGCAATCTCTGAATATTAGGAATTGTTTTACTTTAAATTATACATGCAGGGTGATTCTTTAATTAGTGGCATCCTTGTAGTGGGTGTTACAATACGACGAAGTAAGCAACTTTTAATCAACAAAATTTGGAAAAACAAAAAAAAAAATTTTTTTTCCAAGTTTGTAAATGTTATTCATTGAAGAAAAGTTAGAGAAGCGCTGAGCGCGCTGCGCCATCTAGCGGTAGGTACAATATGGATAATTAACATTATTTGCAATATTTTACCTACCGCTAGATAGCGCATGGGGCTCATAGCTTTGTACACTATTAAAAAAAATCCCAAGATATTCTTATCAAAAGTTACTTATTTCGTTGTATTGATTCACCACTACAAGGATGTCCATAATTTAAAACTGACCTTGTAGATATATTACTAATGATATTTTTTGATTATTTACTGAAAACTTTACAACATAAACAGAATCACCATCTAAATCGTTGTAAAGTACCTGAACATAGATAGTGGGTCCGATTGCGTTTCTTTGTGAACGAAAACTAAAATTAGTCGAAGCGAACGAGACAGAGCAATAAGTCAGAGCGGAATATGAAACGAACGATCGTCGATAAATACTACCTGTCGAACTTATACTCGTCCGAACAAATTCGAGCTTATTTCGTGCGGTGTAAGATTTGACCTTGGCGGGCAGTTTTAATGCGAAAAAGTGACAACCGGTCATCTCACACTCCGCTCTAGCGTATTGCCCTGTCTCTTCACACGGACTAATTTCCGATTTTAAATTCACGAGGAAACGCATTCGAGCCCAGTATTTAAAAAAATTGGTTGTTACCCCATAACTTTCCCAGCAATTAGCCAAGGACTTATGGATGAATTTTTAGAGTGATGACCTTTCGGGAGGGAGGTCGACGTTAAAGTTCAAGTTAAAGTATTGTCGATGAGCAATAATCTGGGATCGTCCATCGATATATAAGGGCCTAGATAGGCCATTCACGAGCGAAACTGACAACTAAAATACCAATACGGATCGCCGCCAGTATTAGTTTCGCCAGTACTTTCCGCTGTGAGCGATCCCGAAAATATTGGCGTGCTATTCTCTCATGTCAGATGATATTCAGTCAACGCTATCATTAGAATATTATAGAAATAAAGTACATATGAAATTACAGCTATGACAAAAATATAATTAATAAGTATAACAATTAAACAATAGATGTAGAATGTTACTTTTTGAAAATTATTTGATTAAAAGTAAATACTTTTATTCGAATTTTGAGCTAATTCTATTTTTTAGCATGACCTCATTAATCGAGTCATCGAAGCATGTTAGATATTTTTGGATCCATATATATACAAAATACCTATGCCCAAGGGTAGTTCGCATTCAGGGATCATCGATTTCTCATTTATAAGAGCCTTTTATTATGCAATAAAATACATATGAAATTATAGCTATAACAAAAAAAATATAATGTGGAATGTTATCTTTTGAAAATACTTTTATCCGATTTTTTTAGCTAAATTATAGTTTTTATTTAAACATTGAAACATGTTATATGTTTTTGGATCCATATATACAAAATACCTCTGCCCAAGGGTAGTTCACATTCAGGGATTATCGATTAGCCATTTTTGGGAGCCTTTTATTATGATTGGGTTTTGGGAAACGCTCGTAGCTTATGCCTATATTTTATTCAGAGCATATTGATACGCCATATACAGCCGCCGCACATTCAATACGTCACTCTCTTTAAAGAGGGCCCCTGAAGAAAGCCTTAGTAGTATATTGTTTATTAATTTCAAGATATTTTTGCATTTTGCTTACTAAATTTATGTGAGCATGCGCTTCCCCTTCCCACCCTATTACGTCAATCATAAGTAATGGTTGACATTGCGGATAGTACAATGTTTTTTCTGCTGTCTTATTTAAAATTTTCCTCAAATATGAACTTAAATGACATCTTTCTGTTTTTTTTTTTATTTCAGAGGTTTGCTCACAGGTTTTAATGGTGATTGCTCGTGTTAAGTCTCGGATTAAGTCTTTTGTTATATACATATTGAGTTGTCGACTACAACGGGCGAGCCCGTCACCACAGGAAATTTTAACGATTAGTCGTTCTATCGACCTGCAGTGAGCGTAGAAGACTTTGGACAAAACAATCCGACGTCTAGCTACGCCACAACCCGTTAGAGACCAACGCCTTACCGCGAGGAGCCAGTTATGTTAACTGGCGGGGGCACTCGCGCCCTAACTACCAATTGTGACCAGATTTCTCCGGTCTCTCGATTGGTTCCGAGTTCGAGGTCGCTTGCGCAATCCTCTCCCTTACGAAGCGGTGAAACGGTGAATACCGAATCTATCGCGGACCATGGCGTCCTTTGCCCGACTCTGAACCGGGATCTGATGGCCAATGGTCATTTCAAGAGCAGTCGCCGTAAGGTACGCAACCACCCCCGCTCTATAGGAAACAATACAGCTTCCAGACTCCCCCGACTGTTAGTCGGAGTGCACAATCGATTGGCTTGCGCCGCACGGTGCGTAGACCGTCCAGGAGCGCCAGAGGTTTGATTCTCAGGGGAAACTGACTAGGGCCAGAGTCCTACCCAGGTTCGCACCCCGTGCGTGGAGGCCGTCGGATGGGTGTTGACCCGTGAGTATGACCGACCCTGAACACATGGGTCTTAGTGGCCAACCCATCATGGGCCCATTAGCTCCCAGCTTTTGTTATATACAATGTAGATCTGTACGCTTACATAAATAAAGGTAAATTAATAGCCTCCAAAGTTTTCCTTATGTTGTAATCGTAAAAATAAATCACGCTGTATCCGTAATAAAACACCGTAATAAAGCATTTGTTTGATATTTGTTGCAAAGTGGATACACATGATTGCTTGATTAAAGGTTACGAGAATGATGATGAATGTACAGACAATAGTCGGCGAAGAGGAAAATCACCTCGTACGTGCTATATTCCGTTGGCGCGCCAGTAAAATCCCGCAAGATGGCGTTAACACCGATGCAGCTGCCACGGTACAAGTCTTTGAGTTACTCGCGAAACACGGACGAATCATTATCCCTTTCTCAATAGATAGCGCTGCACGAACAAACCGAGTAAGAATCACGCATGTAGTCATCGA